>JBCEWC010008649.1:0-19709 GCA_038996855.1 Solanum aculeatissimum | reverse complement strand
CAAATTTCAACCACGACTAGTATAACGTCATAAGATATCAACCATAAGGAGTTTAGGAAATTTTCGGGTTGTTACAATTTGGTATTTGCTGAATCCCTTTGTAGTTTAACTTTCTTGAGTTTCTGGTTCATTACCATCATCTTCTCTTCATTTTTGTTCAGTTTCATTTTCAAAATATCTCTTTCTTTTTCAAGCTCTTTTGCTTTTTCCTTTAGTCAAACGATGAGATTTTCACCATCTTTGAATCTATTTATTAATGACGACATCAACTTAGATTGAACATAAAAATATTCCGATGAAGGATCAATCCATCTAAAATAGCCACATCCACCATTTTCCTACAAAGTATCTGAGAATAAAATAGAAAGATTTTAGACAAAAAAATGATTTTAATTTTTGAAAACTTATAAACCTTTGGTGATTTGCATCCAAAAAAACTATGACCTGGGTTCAATGGAGTCCTCGAAGGTTTCAGACGATAATAATCACCACAATTACATATATCGGCTTCTTCGATATTCATCGAATTTTGTGATATATTCATGAACTAAGAATTCAAAAGAAGAGTGAGATGGTGAAGGTTGTGTTGTTGTTGTTGCTTTGTACTCCAATTGCTCATGTTAATCCAATTGCTGGGTACTCCAATTACTCCACAGAAGTGATGACTTCAACACTTTCAAGTCCACAAAAATGATGACTTTGACATAGTCTTGCTGTACAAAGTGACGACTTCGACACAAAGTCAAGGCGAAATTTGTTGACTACGATATAGTGAAGTCGACACTGTGAGTGAAAGTGAATTTTTTTTGAAAAAGTGCAAATGACGCCCGGAGAAAAAGAGACCAAGAAAGAAAGAAGAGAGAAAGAATCAAGAGTCTTGAATTTCGAAGGAAACAAATTGGGATTTAGGGTATATTAATGGAAGAGAAATTGAAGATGGTGGTAATGGTAAATTTTTGGGATGGGGAAATATGGCTCTCATGCTCCTCTTATGCGTGACCCCTACCCACTTTGCCAGGTAAGATAAAATTGTTTGGAGGGTTTAAATCTTGGATGGTTGAGGTGTTTATTAGGAATTAGTATTAGTTAAGGTGTCTAAGTGAAAAATGTGGATACGTTCAGGTGTCTGTCGATGATCTTAGCCTAATTGAAATTACCCATGCATAAGTTCATAAATTAAAGAGACATGCATATTCAATTCTTCACAAAATCTATGTAAATCATAATAATAAGATTCAGATCATCATAAAATCAATAATTAAGTTCAGCCCATAGCTCAATTTCAACAATTTAAAACTAATTTGAGAGACCCATTTACACTTCATACTTAGAAATCATGAAATTGAAGAAATAAATTTTTGGGTCTTCATGATTGGAAGGGAATTATGAATCAACCCCATATACATTGAAGAACTAGAAAATTAGAATGGAATTGACTTGAATTAAAAACCCTCTTGAAATCCAAGCTTGGATCTTTAAAGCGTTGCTTGAATAGAGTCTTAGGAGATAGAATTTCTTAGAGTCTATTCAAGCTTATTCATCTACTATTCATCTATGATCAAGTGTTTTAATGAAAATGAATAGTAATGAAGAAGTATAAGTGTCACAACTTGAGAATAGGGCCTAGATGTGACATGGCGAAAGAGAATTCGCGAGTCCTTGATCAAGCCATCTAAGCATCATCCCACACATCATTGGTTCAAAAACGCGTAATACAATAAGTAACACATAAGTCTAAGGGGTTTCAGGACTTTGGACTCAAGCTAAGGGGACATCACCGAGAATGGGATAAGCATGAATCACATAGCATGTAGCAATTACGTTCTAAGGGGAGATTAAGTATGACTCAAGCTATAGGGGCAAGCAGAGGCAAGAGACTTTCCACATAAGCACATTCCTATCCATCAAAACATAATAACATAAGCAAAAGTGTAATCGAAGCGTAAATAGCCATGGCAAAGCATAGATAGTCATAACATCTCAAATAAGCACATAGTACGGTGTACAATAGAATTCGATATGTCCAGCAATACCTCTACATAGAATAAGACGGGGCCTCGACATAATCCAAGCTCACCCTCAAGTCACAAGATAGAAAAGACATAATAAAACATAAGCTAGAAGAAGGTGGGTTTGCCATTGGAGTATAGGGCTCACCACAAACAACAAATCCAAGATCTCAACTAAGCGTCCAACGGTGGACGAATCTCATCTCCGGTCCCTATATGGTTAGATCATGTAGACAAAGAGTATGGGTTAGCACATATAATGCACTAAGTATGCGGGCATGCCATGCACATGAACATGAACCTACTACAAAGCTAGATGGCGAGGGCACATATATGTATAGAAATAATGTATATAATCAAGGATAAATATTGTACCAATATGCCATGAAGTTCCATGATGCATGAATGTAAACCTACATATTCATAGCGAGGATGTGACCTCAACCGACAACAAGGGAGACCAAGCGAGCTACTACTTGAAATTCGACTACTTGCCAGGTAGATCTCAAGACCCTAAAAATAGGGGATAACAAGTCATACCATCTAGGGAGAAATCCTATGTTGGCACATGGTTTGACGGAAAGGAGTATGGACCCTTGGAGATAGTCCACCCCGACTCTAATCCCTCGATACTAAGTCTCATCCCACGATAAATACGTATACATATACAAGCTTTAAAAAATAGAGGTTCAATGCTTCAAACCATTACAATGCAAAGCTAGGCTAAAAAGCCAAATCGTATTTCAAATCTTTCCATGATTAGGCTAAAAAGCCAAACAAGAGTTCCAAGTGTCAAATCCAAGTTCAATGCATAGGAGTAGCTCATTCTAACATAACAATATGGTGTAAACACCCAAAATGCTCAAAGAGCCATATCAAGACAAGATGTGATCACATTCTAGTCATATTCATGTCTTACCAAAAATCAAGTCAAAATCATATCAAGTCAAGTGGGTCAAAGCCCATATCAAGAGTTTCATCAAGTCTAGCCTCCATGCTTATGAATGAAATGCATGAATGATCATTGAATAGCATAGGTAATTGATATCAATATTTATCCTCATAATAAAATAGATTCATCATTAAATCATAAGAAAATCAACAATCAAAATCATAATTCATACTACCCATGCTCGAATGGAAGAATTAAAGAGACATGCATAATTGAATCTTCATAAAATCAATGGAATTCAACAATTAGGGGCTTAATTCACTTTGAAATTAACATTTAAATACAACCCACAACTCAATTGAATTAAATCATTCATAATCTAAAACACCCAACTTCAAAGTAAGTAAAATTCATCAAAATTGAAGAAGAAAGGTTTTGGGTCTTCATGGTTGAAAGGAGAACCATGAATCAATCCCACATACCTTGATTAATCAAGAAGAACAAGAAGAATTTGAAGAAGAATTGAGCCTTTCCTTGATTCCCAAGCTAGTCTTCCATGGAACTTTGAGAGCAATTGAGAGAATTTAGAGAGTTTGAATTGAATGGGAATGAATAGGGCTAAATCAAGGGTTTAGGAGGGTTTAAAATGCTAAAACGACCTTAGAATTAGTTAAAAATTATAATTAAACCATTAATGAAACGAGAAAGAAAATTAGAACTGTCACTGACGAAGTACACTACACAGACCGTGTAGTGACACACGATCTGTGAGCCTTGCCATGAGGTCTCACTTGACGATGAGCTCCAATCTAACAACAGATAGGAAAATTTGAAACGTCACCCACACGGTCAACTACACAGACCGTGAGGGGCCATACGGTCCGTGAGTCCCTTCCGTGAAGCCACACTTGGAACCAACTTTTCCCACGAACATTCCATACTTAGAAAAAAATCCTCCTCGCAACCACACGGTCAGGCACACGAGCTATGAGGCCTTTCACGGACCATGAGGTGGTCCGTGGAGCCTCTCTTGGCTCAGGGTCTTGGCTGCTCACTGGAACCCACACAGACTCATTTATGGGTCTTGAGCCTCCGCACGGCCCGTGAACCCCACCGTCAAGACGATGCAATCTCCAAAATATTAACCTTATACATAGAATTGATTTGTAGGTCAAGGCCATCCCGAAACACTTTACCACGCCTCGTGGGAGGTCACAGGGCTTTCTCCTTGGACTGTGAGTCCACACACGACCCGTGAGCCTGCCTTGAGGCAGTGACTTAGCCAATACTCCTCTCCCCTTTTCCAGAATGCTTTCCATGCATAGGCAGTCCTACCGTAAAGGCCATAACTTTCACATTCAAACTCCAAATTGAGTGAAACTAAGTACGTTGGGAAGATAACTCAAAGAACTTTGATTGGATAGGTCGTGGCCTACACATTTCATCCCTTACCAAGAGATGAGGCCACTTAAAGTCAGTACTCTCATAAGACGTCAAGCAAAACTTAACCAATATGATTTCTTCCAAGACGGTCATGCAAAAGAGACTCAGAAAACTCATAAGCTAGCCAAGATATGTTCAAATCATCCCTCAACCAACATTGCAAAGTTAAAAAATTCCTGGGTTGTTACAATAAGTTGATTTAGGGGTTTAGGATAGGTGAAAAAGTCATAAAAGACCCTTAAAATAAACAAAAATTATGAGAAGACCATTAATGAAATGGACTTGAATTTTGTCCAGAACACTTGTACAGGTGCCTCATGAACCATACAAAGCTCCACAGACCGTACAAGTGTTTGTGGAGGATGCCTCATCATCGAGACGGTGCTTTGATACTTAGAAATATTCTTGGACAAGGTCTTCATGAAACCCCACCACGAGTCATGGTGGGTTGTACGGACCGTATAGGGTGTTTGTGGTGGCACCCGTAGCCAAATAGTAGCTTTCAAGACAAGGTCACCTTCCACGAGCTCCCTTCACGGCTAGTGGTGAGGACCACGAGCCGTTAAAGGCTCAATGGAGGGCCACTTGGCCTCAAACCTCTCTTGGAGCCCCAAGAATCCATGAAAATGGCCAAGGGGTAAGGATGCCTCCACGACTCGTGGAGGTGACCTTGGAGAGGCACCTATGTCAAAAAGCATCGAGAACTCAAATTTAAGCATCGTTAAGGCCTCCTGAGGTCTGGGTCTTTACATAAACAAGCTTTATAATATTCAAGATTTTGGTCGGCTTCTAATCTTTTTTCATCAAGTTCTTCTAACTCGACAAGAGGTAGTCGAGCATTTTCTTCTTCAGTGAAACCTTCTTAGATAGACAATCTCAAGGAAAGTATTTGACGCTTAAGTGGAAACTACTTCAACTCTAAAAACAAGTGAATATAGGGTTGCTTGATTTGGTGAACATTATGTCATCTTATATGCCTACAAAGTTTCTTTTATTCTTTCATGCCAATCTCCTTTGGACTTAAAGACGACTTTCTTCAATAGATTGCATAGAGTATTATTGAATACTTTAGCTAGATTGTTAGCGACAACATTGTACATAGAAGTCTTTCGTCGCTTGAAGACAAAGAGACCAAAAATCTTATTCATCAACTTGTTATCAAATAGCTTGCCATTATCTGTTATTATATATCGAGGAATGCTATATCGGTAGACAATGTTTACTCGAATGAAGTTTATAACATTCTCCTTTTTAACTTATTTAAGAACGACAACTTTGGCCCATTTTGAGAAGTAATCTGTTGAAGCCAAGATGTATAAGTGTCCACCAGAAAGTTTTGCAATGGCCCAATAATATTCAATCCCAAGCATTAAATGGCAAAGATGCAATAGTTAGGTGTAAAACTTTGGGCGGTTGATGTATGAAATATGCAAGCCTAGCACCTTTGAGCATATTCTAAGCAATCTTTTACCATGGTTAGCCAATAATACCCCATTCTTTTTATGTGAAAGTGGAGCTTTGGTCTAGAGTGATGTGATCCACATACTCTTGAATGCATCTCTTGCAAAGCTTGAGCCACTTCTTCCTCCCCCTAACACCGCAAGAGCATTTCCTCAAATAATCTCTTATACAACATGTCCTTGTAATAGAGAAAACGAGGCGCTCGACGATGAATGCTAGTCCTTCTCCTCGTATCTTCTGGGAGTATCTCAGAACACAAGTAGTCCATAATAGCTTGTTGCCAATCCTCTTTATCAACCTCGCCAACAACAATGAGATGCTCTAGTTCATTTTCCATATATTCATCTTCATTTATTGGTAGTACGACCCATTTTTGACAAATAATAACTTGTGTGTGCTTTGGGAGAGTTAGAGTTGAAGTTGAAGAAGACAAGGCATTAACTCTCTTATTTTCCTTCCTTGGCACATGTTGTAAAGTCACATCTCTGAGTCACCCTATCAACTTCTGGGCATAACAATGATAGGGGCGTAGTTAAGGCTTTTTGACCTTATAGCTTCCCAAAAGTTGTTTGATCACCAATTGAGAGTCACCAAAGACTTGTCATTGTAATTTCTTCATGTCGACAACCATTTCGAGTCTAAGTATTAATTCTTGATATTATGCGACATTATTGGAGAAATACTATTTCAAAGTAAAAGAGAATGGTAGGACCTCCTCTTGTGAAGTGACAAACACTACGCCAGTGCTAGCTCCACCATGATGCACATCACCATCAAAGTATATCTTCCAAGGAGGCTGAATTTCAATGGCCAACACATCTTCGTCAGGAAACTCATCAGCCAATTCTCAATCGTTTAGTATATGATGGTCCACTCAAAAGTCTGTTAATACTTGTCCTTTCATAACTTTTTGAGAGATATACACAATCTCAAATTATTGGAACTGAAGGTACCACCTTGCTAGTCGATCAATAAGGACTGATTTCGACATAACAAATTTGATAGGATTTGCTCTAGAAAAAAGATGAACAATAGTTCTTCATCTTTTGAATAAAAAAGACAAGAGTCAAGCACAACTTCTCGATTGGTGAATAATTCAGCTCATTTGGTGTCGTCATTCTGCTTAAGTAATAAAGGGAATTTTTTTGCCTTCACTATTTTCTTGAGCTAGTAAGGCTCCTACAAACCTTTCTTGTGCTACAATGTAGAGTACCAATGGCTTTCCAGGTATAAGAGTTGCTAGGACTGGAGGTATCGCTAGATATACTTTGATACTTTCAAAGGTTTTGCTACACGTTTGATCCCACTTGAAAGGAACACCTTTCTTCATGAGATAACTGAATGGTTGTCATCTTTCAGCTAGATTCGAGATAAACCTCATCAAGAAGGCTAACGTTCCTTGATGACTTTTCAAATCATGAATGTTTCGAGGCTCAGATATCTTCAAAATTGCATTAACTTTGGCTTGATCAATCTTAATTCCTCGATGTTGCACAATGAAGCCAAGAAACTTTCCAGAAGTGACCCCAAAGGTACATTTTTATTAATTCATCCTCAATTGATATCTTTGAAGCAACTCAAACACCATTCTCAAGTCTTTCAAATGGTTGCTCCTCTTTTTTGACTCCACCGCCAAGTCATCAACATAATATTCAATATTTTTGTGGAGTAAGTCATCAAATATATTTTGCAAAGCCCTTTGACATGCAACACCAACATTCTCTAAACCAAAGGGCATCACCTTATAGAAATAAATATCTTTAGGTGTGTGAAATGTTGTGAGTTCTTTATCCTTTGGTGATATGCGGATTCAGTTATAGCCAAAAGAACCATCCATGAATGGCATTGCCTCATAACCAGTAATAACATCAATCATTAGCTATGGAATAGGCAGCGGGAATTCATCTTTAGGGCATACATGGTTAAGATCTCTAAAATCATCACAAAATCAAATTTGACCATTTTGCTTCCTCACGAGAACAATACTTAAAATTCATGTAGGGTATTTACCTTCACGAATGAAGCCTACCATAATAAATTGGTTAACTTATTTCTCAATCAATGGAACCAAGTCTAGCCTAAAATGCCTTTGAGTCTGCTTGACAGGATAAGCGCCGTTATTGACTGCCAATTGATGGACCACTATTTTGGGATTTAAGCTAGGTATTTCTTTATAACTCCAAGAGAAGACATCCTTATATTCTTTGAGTATATTCATATAAGCTATTTCTTCATCAACTTCTAGAAAAGCACTCACGTAAGTTGGCCTTGGGTCTTCATTAGTGCCAAGGTTAACTTCCTTTAAGGGATTTGCCATGGTCTTTACTCCTTCAAATTCTGAGGGAGCATCTCCAACATCTTGCTCTTCTTGTGGATCATTGTCATTGATAGATATATGATAACACCAAAAAATACCTCCCAACTCTTCATCAATTTTCAGTTGACATGAGGCATCGTTCCTAATCTAAGTTGTAACATGATATAAGGATCCTACACTTTCTTCATCTTCCTCGCGCCGTTTAGTGTAAATGATAGTGTGAGCCTTCGTCTTCAGTACCTCTTTACATGAAAGCATGAGTTCAACTCGTTGCTTCATCCTAGAAGGAATTATACTTTTGAAATCCTTTTGGATCATAGGTGATGCAAGTGTTGTAACTCTTAGGTAACTTCTCTGATACTTGTTATTTTTCTTCTTCAATCGACCTAACCTCTCAAACACAGAAGATCTTGCAGTAGGATTTTTAAATCGATCAAAGACAAAAGGCTTTTTATTAGAAGAAGCACAATCATCTTCTATAGTAATGTAGTTATTGCTTGCCCTTCTTATAGAGATATGAACCAGTGGTGGTTGGCTATAGCCTAAGCCTTCACGTACTTACCTGGTTGTGCCTTCTAAAGGGACTTTCCCTAGCCTAGACGACTCATTAGGGTTGTACCCAACCTTTGCAAATAACTTGTAAGCATTTGGATCAAAGCTTTTTATACATTTTGTATGGAGCGATATATCTTGTGGCGAATTTTGAGCCACAAACGTTTCCAGCAGCTTTGAAGACAAGTTTATTGCATCAATCTGTTTGATAGAATGAGTCAACCCTCCTAGTATATTTCCTTGTACATCGGATGATTGACCCTCTTCTTTCTTCACTTATGGGGCATAACGGAGTACATAGCTGACTTTCTTTTCGAGGGTATGGTCTTCCTTTTATTTGGACAAGGAATCCAATATCGACTTTGGCCTTTTCAATAGCCACATTAGTTGTTTCACCTTTAAGCATATCAGACTTGGTTGGTTTGACATCCTCAAGCTTTGCCTCTTTTACAACATAAATCATTAAATAGAACTTTGCATCAGCAAAATGTGACTCAACTTCAGTGAAAGGGTTATTGTCAGCAACTATTATCCTTTCAGTTCTATCTTTGAGGTACTTCAAACATTGATAGTAAGAAGATGAGATAATTTTGTTCTCATGCAGACAAGGTCTTCCAAGCAATATATTATATGAAGTCTTTGCATCAATCACATGCATCCATGCACTTGATCGCAAATCATTCATATGAGTTTCTAACTTGATAGAGCCTATAAATCTCTGCTCCTGTTGATTGAATCCTTGTATTAATAGACGACTTTCGCTAAGTTCTTCAGTTGTGATGCCAAGTTCCTTCAATGTGTGGATAAGTAGAATGTTGACTCTACTCCTTCGTTTATTAAAATTCTATTTATTTTCTTCTCGAGCACATGACCTACCATATACAAAGGACAATTGTGTAGCGTATCACCAAATAGAAGGTCATCATTTATAAATGTGCTTTTTGTATCACATGAATGAACTTCTTGAAAAGAATGTTCTATAGGCTTTTTGGAAGATGGAGAAGACACTATTGATGATATTTCACCTATTGTTTAGGAGGAGACACTTTTGGTAAGGTTTCACTTTTCCTTTCTCTTTTTTCAACATTGAAACATGATGCCCCAATATTGTCTTGAGCAGTCTTCGCGCAGAACGAACTTGGTAGGAATTCCCCTAAAGTCACAGGGCATTGCGAAGTTTGGTGGTAATGCACTTCTACTTTCGATCTTTTTGGACATTTGACTAATTTATGCTTCTTTGGTCTCCTTACTATCATTTTCCTGATCGATTGCTCAAATGATTTTTTTCGTGCATTTGTTTTGTTGTGTCTCCGCCTAGTCAGGAGTATTCAACCTTCATCATCATATGTGTTAATTTGGAATTTTTCTTGCTCTAATTGTTCTTCTTCTTTGGATGTACATATTTGAACTAGATCAAGCGAGCCGAATATGATAGAGATTTGATTAGAGTTTGCCTTTCCATCATCAAGGACAAACTTCTTTTCATTAGGCAATTACATAACTTTATCCTTGAAGACAAAAACTTTTCAAGGGGGTGACCTACAAGTCAATGATACTTGCAATAATTTGAATCGTCGTTCTTCCAGCTTCATCGGGTCGTTTCATCTCTATCAACTCAATGAGCTTTAGCTCAACTAATTCATCAAAAAATTTAGAAACATCAAAATCTAGAAAAAGGCATTCCTTTTCTTGCATCTCTCTCAAGGTTAACTTTCGATTTGGATGTTATTAAAAAGTTGTCTTTACACTTTGCTTCATACTTTCTTTCATAGTAAATTTCATAGATGACACATTGACATTCATGGATTCTTTGTTGTTATTCCTGGGCACAAATTTGTGTCGTTTCTTACGTTTCTGCTTGATCATGAACAGGCATCAGATCCTTTCTAACAGAAAATATGCTCAATTTCATGTCATGAGTCCGAGTAGCTTGATCTTGAAAAGATTTAGGCTTAATTTCTTGTAAGATGTAGAGAAGCCTATAGTACATTCCTTGAATACACTTTTCTATAGCAGAAGCTTCAATAAGCCTATTTTTGCAATTTGAACTTGCATTTCTCCATCAATTTATGAAATCAATAATTGGTTCATCCTTCCTTTGGGGAGTATTCATGAGCTCTACCATGCTCACAATGCGCCATGTGTTGTAGAAGCGATTAAGAAACTCATGTTCTAGTTGGTCCCGACTATCAATAGAATTAGGCTTAAGATCGGTGTACTAATCAAATTTGTTTCCTCTTAAGGAGCGGATAAAATACTTGACAAGATAGTCTCCACAGGTCCCAACATTATTACATGTCTCTACAAAGTACGCAACATGCTTCTTTGAATTTCCTTTGCCCTCGAATTGTTGGAATTTAGGAGGTTGATAACCGACAAACATATTGAGGTTATTGATCCTTACAATGTAGGGCTTGACATATATGTGGGAAGACTTGGCAGAGACTTCATGCTTATCCTTGATGGTCCCTTCAATGAACTCCTTCGATCGATCAAGTGGGATCATCCCTTCATAAAAAAACTGGCATCTTCTTAGTA
The DNA here is from genome assembly GCA_038996855.1 of Solanum aculeatissimum. Lineage (NCBI taxonomy): Eukaryota > Viridiplantae > Streptophyta > Magnoliopsida > Solanales > Solanaceae > Solanum > Solanum aculeatissimum. The sequence continues at coordinate 8,497 of JBCEWC010008649.1, read as the reverse complement.
GGTGGTGTTTGCTTCAAGGGATTTTCAATCTCTTGAACTTCAACTTGTCGATGCGAGATTCTTGATTTTGCACATGCTTAATCAATCCTTCAATTATATTTTCCAAATTGGTAAGTTGATCCTCCATGGATGAAGCACCAATTACTATTGATTGCATCACCATTGAGGATGTCAGAGAGTAGCATGTGTTCTTGTGCAAGTCGATCTTTAAAGGGCTCACATCACGCGAGTCTTTCTTTGTAATAGAGTTCTTGGAGCCATGAAGTTCAGGTGAAGCTACAGTCTTTTTGATCCTTTCAGCAATACTACTTCCTCCATCTAAAGCATTTGTGGAGGATGATGCTCCTTTTTGAGTTGAAGATCAAAAAATAAGAATTGATGCGGACGACACTTGAAGTGTTTGTTGTACTAGCATGGTGACCTTGCTCCTCATAACAACTCCAAAACTTCCAAAGGTAACACCAAGAATTCCATTTACTTCAATAGAGAACTTGGAGTAAGCAGCTTTAGAGAAAGTTGATTGGGAGTTGATTTTCTTAGAAGCCATTTGACTGTTCTTTGATGCTTGAAAAGTTGAGATGAGAGGTAGAGATTGTCCCACTAGGCGTGCCAGAATTTATGGATGTTAAATTTCGCTTCAAGAAAATAATGATCAAGAACGAAAGTATCACAAAAATTGTACTATTTGATTTCAATATGTCAGTGTTACAATCTCTATAAAATCTCTTATTCGCCTTTTCAAATATAAATTCAAGGGTTCTTGAGCTTTATCTTTAATCTTGAATTTGTTCTCGAGTTTGATCTTGAACTTTGAATTTGTTCTTGAGTTTGATCTTGAAGTCAAGAGCTTTTAAGTTTGCTCTTGAACTTGAATGTTTGAATTCTTGAACTTATAGAGAAATTTGCGACGTTTGAGCCACGAGCTCTCTTATTAGAATTCTTGATTTTTTTGAATTATAAAACCCCTATTTATAGTTGTAGAATAAAGTAATTATAATAGGAAAGATTTTTCATCAGCCAATCAAATTTAAATGACATGACATATTGGACTTTAATAAAATGAGCTTGTCATTTTGACACATGACATATTCCTATTGGTTTCTTTATTTGATTTGGCATGTCACGTCATTTGACACGTGGCGCCAAGATGAGTCTCTAGGATGAAGTGATATTAGACTTATTAAATTGGGCACACCAATTGTAGCCCAAATCAATTGACTTGGACTTTAATTAAATCCGTATTCATTGAACTTAAATAATTGATCCAATTATATTAAGTAGAGTTTTCACAATTCACATAGTATAAATAGCTAATTACCATTTTCCCTACCCTTTTTCAATTTACATAAACCCTTAAAAAATATGGCAATCCGGCTACATTAATTCAGTTTCGGATACAAAAATTAGAATTTTTAAGTATCAGCAAGTAACATTTAAAGCATGATACATTGAACATATAGATAATTTAAGAATCAAAATTAACGTATCCGAATGAAAAGAAGAGATTTTAAATTTTTTTAAAATGGATGGAAATAATGAAAAATATGATAAATATAATTCAAATCATTTTAAAATTTGTAAAATATAAATCTTAAATGATTACAATCACCTTGATTTTAATTAATTGGAGTATTAATTTAAATAATAGTTGATTACAAAAAGGAGGAAAAGATCCTGTGGCTTTGTTACTTGACTGTGTATACTTTGGTGCGCAGTCTGAAGCAAAATTTAACGAGTGTTTTCTTAGTTGGATTGGAAACTACATCAAAAGTCAAAACTCAAAGAAGCCTATGATATTTAAAGAATGGATATTGAATTCATATAACTGACCTAATATGGAATTGAAGCACAATAGTTATTGGTAATTCTTAGTTTATCTGACCTGTCATACTTTGATTTAACATACTAATGGGTCTTTTAGTGTGATGGATAACACAAGTTAATTTTAAAATAATTTTTTAGTGGTCTTTAATTCTTTGTTTGGTAGCACTGGCTAAAATAACTTATCCCAAGATTAACAATTAGTCCTAAAATAAGTTATCATTTCTTGGATAGAATAACAATCCCACGATAACTTATCCTAAAATAAAGTATGTGAAATAACCAAAACACCTCTCTTACACTCTCCTTTGTACACCACTTTTACATTTATGTATATTAACATATTTTTCAATAATATTTATGATAACATTCACAACCTTAATTAATTGTTGTTTTTATATTTTTTCTTTAAAAAAAAATATATTTTATAAGTACAATTTTTATTTATGAATATATTATAAGTTGAATTTATTTGTCTAATACTTATGTTTATTTATATTTTGATTTCTCTTAAAATGTTCACTTATTTTAAATTAAATTGCTTATTACTCACTTAAAAATTTTATTTATATATCAATAAAAATGTAGATTATTTTAATAATAATTTTTTTTACCTTTAGTAAACTTAAAATAGAAGTTTTATTTTTAAGTTAAATAAGATGGGAGTTTTATTTTTAAGCTAAATAAGATAAAAAATTTTATTTTTTAATTTAAATAAGATGAAAAATTTATTTAAAGTTAAATAAGATGAAAGTTTTATTTTTAAGTTAAATAAGATGAAAGTTTAATTTTAAAAATACATGGCACAATCATGAAAATGCATACACATATCTTAGATAAGATAAAATTTATTTTTAATAATGAATAACTAAAGCTTGGAAAGAAAAACTAAATATTATGGAAGACATTTTCGTATATAAACATCTTATTCTTAGAAATTATAACTTGAATAGTATTTTGAATATGACAAACCAAACAAACAATAAAAACTATTCTTCACATAACTAATCCTAACATAACTTATACCATCATAACTTATTCAAATATAACTAATCTCAACATAACTTGCATCCAAACCAAACGATCCGTAAGAATGTAATATACTATACTAATCTTTAGATTGCAGATTGACCATGAGGATTCATTCAATGCTTTCTTCATTATTTGAAAATCGGTGTTTGATCATAAAATTTTCTAGTTGTATTTGAAAACAGAACTCTATTTTCACTATTTTCTTATTTCAAATTTACCCCAAGTTTTTTCTATTTTTATAAATAATTCCATTTAAATTATATTTCATGTGTATAAAAAGAGTACATCCAAAATCTAAATATTTGTGGCAAAAAAAAAACGACCAGATAAAACTCAACTTTAAAAATTTCAAATGATTTTTTTTAATCATGGCCAAATGCCCACTAATAATCCAATAAAAAGGAATATCCATAAAAGGAAACACACTTTGCAAATTTTTCATGCACCCCTTCATCACGCAGCGACGTCATGTGCCCTATCCCATTTTCATTCCTAATATAAAAGTCCGAAATGAATTATAGTGTATTAAATCATTATTAGCCTCTATATCAGGCATGTTACTCTTATGGAGTACACATGTTGCCACAGAGACAAAATGACTTACAAGGAGGTGTTATGTAGAACACCAGGTTGATTAGAATAGAGATGAGACTCAATTATTTACCTAACCCTTTCACATAATTTACTTACAAGCCACCTGGAACAACTTTATTACCAAAATCTAGAGTATCTTGAGCTTAAATTTGACTTCCTTTAAAGTTGTTACCTTTTCTACGTAATTTAAGAGTTTTACCCTAATAAATTCATCACATAACAAATTGAGCAATCCAGCTCTACATTGCATAGTAGAACTATTGCTACTACACTCGAGAAGGAATAATTTCAGTGAGAGTCTTCCACCATTATGTACTCTGAGCACTTCATTTAATGACTACTGTCTTGAATGAAAATCAATCGAAAGGAACTACCCTATTTCATTGCACAATTTGAAGATATTTTTCATGTCTACTTTCATCTGGTCTCATCATTCTCTAGTTTCATAAACTTTTGCAAGCAGTCAGCTACTAAATTTGTCAGGAGAAAGTTCCAAAATCCACAACATGGGAAAGCAAAAGTAGTTTGCCAAGCACTTATTGTCCAAGGAACTTGTTCGACTTCAATATAAGAACCCGCAGCTCTCCCAGAGACACTAGACAAGCTGGAAATGTGACATTTATAGCACTATTCCTCACATGAAGGACTTCTCAACCATAACAATTGAACAATGACATAGGGTAGACCCTTTAAGTTGATTACCATTCAAGACAGTGGTCATCAATGAAGTGCTTCGAGAACATAATGATAGAAAACTCCCACTGAAATTATTTTTTCTCAAGTTCAGAACCAATAACTCAGCCATGCTTCCCAAGCAATGTGGAGCCAATTCACTGAAGTTGTTGCGTGATAAACCCATAAGGGTAAAACGCTGCTCAAGTAAAAGCAAAACATAGAAGGCAGACGACCTTGCAGGAAGTTAACGTTACTTATAAGATCAAGATTCTCTACATTACAGTGACGAAGTTGTTCTAGGTGGTTTGTATGTGAATTATGTGAAAGGGTTAGGTGAACCAATGAGTCATCTCAGTTGTATCAACCTATTATTCTATAGAACACCTCCTTGTAGTTGTTGTACAGGAAGAGAACATAGATCCCCTCAAGCTATTGTTCTTCACAACCTGAAAAAACAAGGTTCTCCCCTGTAATGAACTTTCAGTTGATGAGCTCACTTCATAACAAGGGTATACAACTACAAGGACGCTACTGACCTAATATGTTACAGGAGCACCTAATTCATATGCCAAATTTGCAATATACTATCATCGGACTTCAATTCAAGGAGCAGCTTCTTGTTCTCTGGAATACTTCCATGCTGTAGGTACCAAATAATATAAGATACGTGAGTTTATACTCATTGTATCAGTCTACACATAGAAGAGTAAAATTGGCTTTGCCTGACGCATCAACTTTACAGTGAATCACTAATCAAGATCACTATTACTATTATCATTGCCAGCTGTATTAAGATGTAACTCAAGATGACTCAACTGACTAGAAGCACACTCTGAAAGATGCAGTTAACTGAGTTCTGTTAGCACATAGAAACTAATAATACATACAAACTAAAAACAGAAATTCACATATCAAATGAATGCCACAAGGCCTAAAGCAGGCGTATTTTCTTAGAGAAAAACTTTTCTTTCCATTTTCATTATGGTTTTCCATATCCTTTAGGTACCCTCTCTGCTTCTTATCAAACCACCAAGTTTGTTTGCTTTTCTGAAACAAATTTTCTTCTATTCAAGGAGAAATAAGAAAAATGTCCAAAATGCGGGACTGTAGTTCATTTCTAGTGATCAAAGACATCCTAGTATTTTGAATACACATCTTTTAAAATCATGGCTACACAAGCAATGAATCACACCTTTAGTTTTCTGTATCAAACTTTCAACTGGAAACAGAAAAGTGAATGTAGAATGGTAATATCTATATTAGGGTAAGCTTATATCCTCCAGGAGACTCAAGAATATAAACATGAAGCACAATAATTCCTAGAAATTTGAGAAAATTCAAGACAATAGTCAAATAATGAATGGACTAAGGAATACCTAATCCAGAAAAAAAAGAATGAGTCAGAGAAATAACCTAACCAGCATTCTCAAGTGTCACGAAGGGCCCGCACACGATCTTGAATCAGTTTCCTTTCCCAATCTGCTACATCCGCGAAGGCATAATCTGGCAGATTCTCAAAGGGCTCTTTCCACTGATCAGTTTTAGCCAAATCATAAGTAGCTCCTCGTATTGACCTTTTGTTGGGCCCACAGGGTCTCTTTGAAACAAGTGTATCATAGGCAGTATTTAGCTGCTCAACAAGCACATCAATATCTCAGAACGTACAGCCATTAAACAGCTGCTAATGGGCATTTATTGTTAGATCAAGAATGGACTATTGATTCACAAAAAATGTTTCTGAATGTGAAAAAAAATAATGATCATATAAAAGGTGAAACCTTACATCCATTCCACAGAACCAGAACATATAAGCAATTGAAACAGCAGGGGCCCTTCCCAATCCGGCAGTGCAATGTACATAGACTCTTCCTTTTCCTTCTGAAATCGCCCACTCTAGTGATGAAACAGCTTTAGGTAATACACCCCTCAAGGAATCTGGATCAAAATCTCTTGCCTGCAAGAGAAGTATTTGTGATGATCAAAATTCACAAAACGAGTGGTATGTCTTCAGAAAAAAATAAATCTATCCCAAAACCTAAACATAATAGGCTAAAAACCAGGAAAAAAGAGTTTTGAACTCCAGAATTTGAAATTGAAAGAAAATAAAAACAAGAAAATGGTGATTTTCTCCTACCACACATCTATAAACTATATCCACAATGTTGAAAACATTGAAGCCTAGTTATATACCAAAACCCAGTACTTGTGGACATGGAGCCAGAGCATTATCTGTATGCTACAAACACATCTGCAAGGTTCAGAATATGGGTGGTCACCGATTTTCTGAACCAGTCAATAATGCTAGGGAAATATAATGCATATGCTTACATGTTTGATGTTAGCGCTTCAACTAGCATGCATACCAACAGCCAAAATAGTGAAGTATACGATTAACAAAAAGTAAACTACCTCAATTTACATCAAAGTGGTCGACTGTTGAAGGGAATATATGTTACCATCATTTTCACAAAGCTGAATAACAGTGTAGACTAATGATTTAAGGTGTAACAGTATTTTATTTTCTGTGACCTACTTGAGAAACAGTAAGTAGATTTACTTACAGGGCTTCTCATGTGATGAATCCCAAGCTCTGAACATCTTCTAACAATAGACTGGAAGTTTATTCCCCAAAACTCAATATCTTTGTCCTGCTGCAAGTTTAGTATAAAAGCAACCTTCTCCTCTTCCTTCAAATGATCAATATCCTTAATTTTCTGGGGCTGTGAGCCAACAATAAGATCTTCTGTTATCAATGTGTAGTTCATTCCTGCAGATGAAAATTATACTTTTAAGCTGCTTATAGAAAGTTCTTTGTATTCACTATCATCTCTCCTGACAAACACCAAAATACTACACATAGAAGATCCAAATCATTCAATTTTTTAAGAAATTGATTAATTCAACATAGAGCAGCAATAACATCACAAATTGTCCACTGTTCAGATGCTCCTCCCAGACCATTATTTAGATCTATTAAGCAAGGGGCTTATTTTGGCTTGTCTATTATTTCAAATTGATCAAGCTTTCAAGTATAGTAAACAGCAAACACTTGTTTAAAGCTACGTGTCCATAAAGTCATGTACAAAAGAAGAAAAAGGTGATCCAACACCTCAGGACACATATAGCCAGTACTAGAAAGTCAAAAAAAGAGCATAGAATAATACAGTTAAATACCAAAACCCGATTCCAATCCCTAGTGAAAATTAAGACGCTAAATCCCAGATCTCAAAAGTAAACAAGTTAAGAGAAGTGACCATGGAAAAGGAAATGAAAAACGTAATTCAAAAAATACTAGTCATTAGATTGGTAAATACCAAGTTCATGGTGATATTCATACGGGTTCCTCATCATTCTCTTCATAGCTAAGTTGTATTCCTCCATCTTCTTACTGGAGCTAGCATGATTTTTTTCAACTTCACTTTCAGGAAGTCTTCCTTTGCAAGAAATCTGGAAGGATTTGTTGGTGAAATCGCAAAAGGAATTTGCATTTCTCTTGGTTAAAGAAGAGAATAACAATGGATTATTTTGAAGGGGAGAGAAGCAGGTCGAGTTCCGGAGAGCTCCCATTCTCTCTTTGCTTGTGAATGTGCTGGTCCTTCCTCTGTCAGCTTCCTACATATATGTGACTCAAGTCTTCCGCAATCGTGGCATATTTTCGGGCCTTTACAATTGTAGTTCTAGGAAAATCTTGGACGGAAGCCCATGAATCCAATAAGCTTTGGTAGTCTCATGACTCTAAACCCCAAACCAACACTCAGGCGCTTAAAATAGGAAAAATTATATAAATACACAACTTATTTTATTATAATTTTTAAAAAATTTTACCATTTAAAAAAAATATAAAATTCTTATTTTTTATATATTCTCTCTCCTCCTATTTGATACTTGATATTAACTTTCTCATTCAACCTTTTACTAGCTTATGACTATTTTTGAATTTTCAGTTTTAGAATCCAATTAGTTGTCAATCATTGTGCATTAGTCAAATATCCATAATTAATTTCAAATTAAAGTTAATCCATGATTAATTTTTGCATAATTATTTCTTTCCTTTCAAAATTTTATCTCTTTTTTGAACCCTACGATCACTGAACAAATTGTCATTCTCATCTTCCTTTTTTTATAGAATTTTTTGTCCTTGTTGAATTTGTTCTTCTTCATCGTTTTAATTTTTTGTGTTTGTATAGATTTTAATCCTTCTTTTAGTATAGGTCTCACACAATTAGAGATCTTCTCTAGTCCTTTAATGTTGCTCAAACACAGTTAGTATCTCAAATCGAAGAATCTTCACAAGTTGTCGAAGTTACTCAAGTTCTCACTGAGTCGGAGATGAATGTTCAAATGGAGAAAGTGTCACAAATCTAAGAAATTCTTC
>JBCEWC010008648.1:0-19711 GCA_038996855.1 Solanum aculeatissimum | reverse complement strand
TTGAAGACCCTATGAACCCTAACTCTTTAAATTTGATTTTAAGCTTTCAATTAGTTATAGGTTCTTCCAATATTGTTGTAGATTTGTGTTGGGACTTGAGTGTTGTAGTTTTTAGGTGATTTAAACATGATTTTAACCTTGAATTCATGAATGTACATTGAAACCCTTATTTATCAACTTGCTTGTCCAATTTAATGTTCAATTAAGCATGGGTAACTTGCATTATGACTTATTCATGAATTTCTACATGTTTTATGATCAATTATCTTTCAAATTGTTAAATCAAGATTGAATTCCATTACCCATGTTCTTGATCCTCATTCATGGAATAAACATGATTATGGTTATGTTGAAACTCTTTATGAAACTCATGTTTTGTATGATTATGATAAGTTATGAAAGGCCTGTGATCACATAGTCTCTTTGTTATGGCTCTATGAGCATCATGGGTGCTTGCACCATCTTGATAAGTTCGAAGGCTTGATATTATAAGCTATGTATATGGGCTACTCTTATTGCATTGATAAGACATGATCATGAAACGTTTTGTAAGCTTTTGATAGCCTTTGGCTGAAGCATGTACATGATTTGAACAATGGTTTCCTTGTGACTAAGTATGCATGTTTTGAAAGTAAATGTAAGTTTTCCAATTTAAATGTTACATGTACCTATACGTATTCCCGTTGGATGAGACTTAGCACCGAGGGATTGGAGGCGGGTGTACTATCTCCACAGGGTCCATACTCCTTTCCGTCAAACCATGTGCCGTTATATATATGATCATAGGATTGCATCTCATGCATCATGGCATGACATATTGTTATATTATTCATTAGCTACGTGCATTTCATTCGTATCACTTGTCCCCTTGACATGTTGCTTGGTCACACCATACTTGTCATATGCATTGCATGCCCGCATACTTAGTGCTTAATTGTGTTAACCCATATTCTCGTCTACATGTTCTAACCATGTAGGGACCGAGGGTGACATCTATATTCTACCGGATTACGCTTGAGAAATCATCGAAGAATTGCTAGTGGTGAGCCCTTTTGTTCAAGGGCAATAACTATCATCTATCTACCTCTTTATTTTCATGTATTTATTTTCTATTGGCTTGAGGGTGAGCCTCAAACATGTCAAGGCCCCTCTCATCTATGTAGAGGCATTGTTGGAAAAATCTTTACTCTTGTACGTTTGACTTGTATGTTGAATATTTGGTTATGTAATACGATCCTAATTAGCTTGATCTATGATAATATCTCTTTCATTTTTCTATGGCTTGTATGATTGGTTATTATGAATGACTATGTGCTATGTGCAAGCATGCTTATCCTATTCCCGTATTGTCCCCATAGCTTAAGTCCCAAGTCCCTGAATCCCTAGAACGTACGTGCTATGTGTTTAGCTTCAGTGTATTCGTAATGATGATGTGTGTAATGATGCTATGATGGATTGATCGAGGGTCTTCGGGTCCTCTTTCGCCATGTCACATCTAGGCCCCCTATCCAGGTCATGACAGATGAATAGGTAGAAACAGTGGTTTCTGTCCTCAAAAGATCCAAAAGGGCTATTGGATGGATAATTACAGACATCAGTAGCGTCTTATCTGACATTTTCACTCACAAGATTCAACTTGTCAAAGATTACAAGCAAAACATTAGCATTAAAGACGTCTCAACCCATTAATATAAGATCTTGTGCTTAAGGATATAATGAAATGGTTAGGCGTAGGTGTGATATATCTGATTGCTGATAGTGAATGGTTGAGTCCGGTCTAGTGAGTTCCAAAGAAAGGAGGTATGACTATTGTTTCTAATTCTAACGATAAGTTAATTCCCATGAGCCTAGTCACATGTTGGATGATTTACATGGATTACCGAAAACTCAATGCCTCGATAAAAAATGATCACTTCCCTATGTCGTTCATAGACCAATGGCTGGTACTATTTTCTTAATAGTTATTCAGGCTACAATTGGATTTCCATTGCTCCAGAGGAACAGGAGAAGACAACCTTTACTTGTCCTTATGACACCTTCACATTCAAGAGGATGCCATTCGAATTGTTTAATACGTCGGCTACATTCTAGAGATGCATGATGTCAATCTTTTTAGATATGGTGGATGATACGATTGAGGTGTTTATGGATGACTTCAGTGTGGTTGGAGATCCATTAAAGGATTGCTTAAGACATCTACATGACACACTGAAGCGATGTGAAGAGTGTTATCTTGTGTTGAATTGGAAAAACTAGCACTTCATGGTGAAGAAAGGCACTGTGTTAGTATAGAAAATCTCCATCAAAGGTATAAAGGTTGATAGAGCTAATGTTGAGATTATTGATAAACAGATGGTTCATAAAAGACTTCTCAAAGGTTTCACATCCTTTGTGAAAGATACTTAAGAAGGATTCTAAGTTCATGTTTGATGATACGTATCTGAAGATCTTTGAGGGGTTGAAGCAGAGATTGATTTCGGTGCCAATCATTGTAGCACCAGACTGGACTCAAACCTTTGAGATTATGTGTGATGCAAATGGGGTAGCACTTGGTGTGCTGTTGGGATAGCACAGAGAGAAGATATTACATCCCATCTACGATGCAAGAAAATCCCTTAATGCAACACAAAAGAACTATACTATCACTAAGAAAGAGTTACTCACAATGGTCTTTGCGTTTGAGAAGTTCAAGTCTTATCTATTGGGAACCAGAGTCATTGTGCATACTAATCATTTGGAATTGAGATACTTTATGGTGAAGAAGAATGTGAAACTAAGATAATAGGTACTTCTTCTTCAAGAATTTGATTTTGAGGTGATTGACAGAAAGGGGAAAAAATCAAGTTGTTAATCATCTATCCAGACTTGAGGATGAGGCTGTGGCTAAGTTTGAAGATGGTTTGGAGATCAATGATGCATTCTCCGATAGGAGAGTATTGGCTTCATCGCATGATATGATACCATGGTTTGTAGAGTTGCAAACTACTTAGTCAGTGATGTTGTGCCACCAAATTTAACTTCCCACCAACGTCATAAGTTTATGTCTGATGTGAGAAAGTTTTTTTGGGATGAACCAACTTTGTTTCATGTATGTACAAATGGGATTATTCATCATTGTGTTCCTGAGATGAAGATGATGAGAATTCTTGAGGCTTGTCACTTATTATTAGTCAGTGTGCATCATAGTGGTATTCGAACAGTTCATAAGATCTTGTATATTGCCTACTATTGGCCAAATATCCACCAAGATGCCTATGACTATGCTAAAGCCTATGACAAGTGTTAGAGATAAGGTGGAGTTTCCCAAAGGCATAAGCTCTCACTTAACCCTGTTATGGTGATTGTGTTGTTTGATGAGTTGGATATAGACTTTATGGAACCATTCGTCAGTTTATATAGGAATAAGTATATCTTCGTTGCTATGGAATATGTTTCTAAGTGGGTGGAAGTCGTTTTTCTTCCTAACAATAAAGGAAAGAACGCCAAAGTATTCCTCAGAAGGAATATCTTCTCACGATTTGGCACCTCTACGATGATCATAAGTGAGGGAGGTTCCCAATTTTGCAATAGGTTGTTCAAGACCCTACTAGAGAAGTATGGATTGAACCATAGTGTGGGAATGTCTTACAATCCATAGACAAGTGGGCAAGTTAAGGCATTTAATAGGGAGATTAAACAAATGCTATCTAAGAAACTAAATGAAAATTTAATAGATTGGTTGGGAAGGCTGGATGATGTACTATAGGCATATCAGACTACATTCAAAACTCCCATAGGTATGTTTCCTTACCAACATGGTTTGGGTAAACCTTGTCACTTAGCTATGGTGCTTGAGCACAAGGAGATGTGGGCACTCAATAAGATGATTCTTGATTGGAATGATGTTGCTACTTCAAGGGTGAGCCAACTGAACAAACTTGATTAGTTTCAGTTCAGAGTATATGAGAGCTAAGTATTGTAGAAACAAAGGATGAAGCTGTATCATGATCGTCAAATTGAGCACTGTCAGTTCGCACTAGGAAACTTAGTTCTATTGTACAATTCAAGGCTAAGGTTACTTTCTAGAGAGCTCAAGTCCAAATAGTTGGGTCCCTACAAGGACACATATGTCTTCAACCATGGGGCTATTAAGTTAGAGTACAAGGATGGTATGAGGTTCAAAGTCAATAGCCATAGAATCAAACCATACTTTGGCAACATGGATAAAGTCAAGACAGTGAATGTATGGATGCTTGGTGAAGTCTGAGTAATCAAGTGATCAAAGACATGCCGTAACAATAAACCAGGCACTACTTAGGAGGCAACCCAAGACACTAATTGTAGCTTCCATGTATTTATTTTTCATTATAATTTTGGACTCATTAGGTTTAACGTTTCAGTTTTTGTTATGTTTTTAAACTCACAGACAGGAATGTTATAAGGTAAAAGTTTATTTTGAAGAAATTGTGCAGAAATAGGGTGAAGGCAGCAAATAAGTCCTACAAGTAAGAAAATATTATTCTACGAGTTAGTGTATAGATCATGGCTTAAACCACGACCCATGGCACAGTCCGTAGAATTAATTCCAAAGAGCAAAAAAATTGAACTTTAATTCCACGAACCAACTTTATGGTCTGTAGAATGACCTACAAGCCATGAATAGGATTTGTGGATCATAGGTAAGTTTTCTATAAATTTACTAAGTGTTGGAGGAATTGATGAACACTACCTACGAGCCATAGGACATCGTACAGCCCATGGTAGCAGTAGTGGATTCCAGGTCTTAAAATATGGTTGTTTCAATGTAACACCCCTCATGATTTTAGGCTTGACAAATTGAAAGACAGAAATTTTGTTGATGCTTTGATCCTACGAGTGAGTCTATGGTCCGTAGAAGCAATAACAGGTTATAGGTGGATTCGTGGGAAGTGCCAAGTGAAAATTGAAAATTGAGGAATTTTTGGAAGTTGACTTACGTGATACCAGAAAAATAATATAAGGAACCATGGACCGTCTACAAGTTCGTAAAAAGTAGTCTTGAAGGATCAAAACAATTTTCTAAGTCTGGAATCATTCTATGGAATAATTTATGGCCCTAAGTGTAACAACGGGTTGTGCTGCATGTTTTTGGATTAGAAAATGCAATTCCAGTAGCTCAACTTTTGTGGCACCTAGCTCCACAAGCCAAAGTATGAGCCATAAGTTGATCAATGACCCACGGGAAGGGTTTCGTGGATGGCTCCAACAGTTTTTAATGAAAGGTATTTTTGACATTTCCAATTCATCTAAGTCCTAAACTATGTCATTTTGCCTATGCTAACTAACTTAACCGACCTATACTTTATAATTCTATTCCTAATTCATTCATAGCCTTTAGTTCTTAAAATTCTCCCAAGGGTTCTATATATTTCTCTCTCTAAGTTAAGGGTTCCATTAAAGCTAAAGCTTGGAGCTTTGATTAGGATTTCCAGATTTTCTATTTCAAATTCTTAAGGATTATATTTGAGGTATGTAGGGCTTCATTCATTGATTAGTTTCATACATGAATCCCAATCATAAACCTTCTTTTTATCAAAGTTTTATGATAATCATTTATGGGCTTTTAAGCCATGATTCCTAATGCATGGATTATGATTTCTACATTATGATTATGACTAAATATACATGAATTACAAGATCAATATGATAGAAAAAGTATGTGATTTCAAAGTATGCATGATTATTTAATGATTTGTTGTGGGTTCCTTTATCAATAATCCAATTTGATTTTAATTACATGTTTTCTCTATAAATCTTATTCAGTTGCATGATTTTAACTCAAGTGTTCATGAACTCACACTTAGCCATAGTTTCTTATGATGAAGTTGTGAATTTCCATGATTATGATCTCAAGTATGAAAAAGTATGTTTTAAATGATAATGAAGATGTTATGAAAGCTATGATTATGCTATGATAACGACGGTGATGCAACCCTAATTATTATGATGATAATGTTAAGGTGAGAATGTCAACCCACATTATAATCAAAAGCAAAGTTGATGAACTATTCTTATGACATGATATTTTTATGAAAGCTATGATGACTATTATGAATTATGAAAGAATGATTTTAGTGAAGCATGAATTATGTTAAAAACTATGTATATGCGTCATTTATGTATTTCGTGGGATATAACTTAGCACAGAAGGAGATTAGGGGTGGGGACTCAACCTAAGGGGTCCTTAATGTAAAGCCTGCCTCTCTTATAACTATGTGCCACCGTAGGGATGATGATTATGTACCTATATGGTAATATGTGAGTGGATCCACATAAGTAAAGTATACGCCAAAAAGGGAAGGTTCCCGTAAGGTTCATGTTAAAGAACTTGTCAAAAAGGGAAGGCTCCCATAAGGTAAGGTATAGTCTACCCTGGCAAAGTAGGCTACTCTTTCACTTGGTATAGAGGAAACATTGAAATTCCATGTAATAGCCTTCATGGTTTAATATATCAGTTATTGTCTTACTCACACATATGTATGTTAAAGTTATGAAAGAATTTTATGATGCTTCGCCCTATGATTTCAAAACTTGCATATTCATACATATTATGTCCTTATTCTATTGACTACATTTATGCATATTGATGTTATTGTGATGTCCTTTGATTCATGGCATACCTACATTCTTAGTATATTCTATGTGCTCTGATACCACTTTTGTAATGACTCGGACCTAGGGCCTAGCCATAACATGACAAAAGTGACACCAAAAAGCATCCCATCCAAGCCTCGTTTACATATCATAAGAATTATAAGGTTACATAAGCATATATAAGAGAATAGACAAGCAAAAGTACATAAAGTATGAATGTCATAGTTCCATAGGAAAATGTAAATGTTGGACTCCCTTGGTAGTCCTACATAATCTAATCTTAGGGAGTCCAAAATGCCGTATCGATTAGAGTCTTGTTCATTGGTGTGAAGCATGCAACATCCATGAAGTGAAGGCTATAAAACATTTTTAGGAAATCTTCGCTTCTTTTGTATTCAATGTTGTGCCTTCAAAGCTTTCATGTCCTAGCACTTGTCCCTTGGTGTTTTCAGAAATAGCTCCATGATTATCTCTATTTCCAAGGGGAAATGATGTTAATGTGGGACAAGTTCCTCTGACTGCTCAAGCTCCCTAAGTCCCTCAAGTAGACCATGTTTCTAATGATGAGTTTAGAGCTGCAATCACTATGTTGGCTTAAGTTGTTGCTTGTCAAAAGACACCTACTCCGACTTTGAGGATAAAAGATTTTACTAAGATAAATCCCTTAGAGTTTTATGGTTCAAAGTTTAATGAGGATCCACAAGAGTTCACTGATAAGGTGCATAAGGTGGTGGAGATTGTAGGGGGTATCTACCGAATAAAATTCCAAATTAGTAGCTTATCAACTTAAGGGAATTTCTCAAGTTTGGTTTACTCAATGGAAGTCTGAGAGAGTTGATGAAGTTGCTATTGATTGGGAGATGTTTAGGGGGTCTTTCCTTGATCGTCTTTTTCAACTTGAGCTCAGGGAAGCTAAGGTGATGAAATTCATGAACTTGAAGCAAGGTATGGTGAGTGTAAGGGAGTATGTCCTCAAATTTACTAAGTTTTCCAAATTTTCTCCTTCCTTAATAACTGTTTCAAGGGTCCGCATGAACAAATTTACTTTGGGTGTATTTGACTTGGTAAAGATAGAGTGCAAGGCCTCCATGCTCATTAAGGAAATAGATATATCTAAACTTATGAAATATGCCAAATAAGTGGAGAGTGAGAAACTTCAAAAGATAAGGAAAAGGGAGTTCAAAAGGGCTCATTATGATAGTGGGTTCTCTTATGGTAAGTCTTACGGTGGCCGATTCCAGCAAGGACAAGGGTATTCTAAAGGTGTTGCACAAAGGTTTGACAAAGAGAAAGGGGCAAATTCTATGGCTCAAGGTGATGTTGGGTAAGGTGGTGCTATTCCTCTTGAGTACCCTAGGATTAGAATGAATTATGTAGGAGAATGTTTAAGGGGAACAAATGGTTGCTTTGGTTGTGGAAATATGGGACACAAGATTGCCAAATGTCTCAATGGTGCTAATAAGGGTAAGCAAGGGCATCCACAAGGTCAAGTAGCTCAAAAAAGGAAGGTACAACAAGGTTCCCAAGCTCAAGATAGTGGTCTACATGGTAATAGACTTTATTCTTTTCATGCTAGACAAGAGGTTGATAAAGCACCTGATGTGGTTACTGATATGTTAAAAGTTTTTTTATCATGATGTGTATTCTTTGCTTGACCCCACTGCCAATATATCTTTTGTTACTCTTTATATTTCCGTAAAGTTTAATGTGTCTCCAGAAGTTTTGTTAGAACCTTATTCAGTTTAAACTCCTATTGGTGAGTCAATCCTAGCCAAAAAGTCTATCAAAACTGTCCTATATTGGTCTTACATAAAGTTTTTTCATGTGATCTAGTTGAGCTTGATATGAACAATTTTGATATTATCCTTGTTATAGATTGGTTACATGCATCCTATGCTTCTATTGATGGTAGGACCTGTAAGGTCACATTACAAGTCACCAATGAGCCCATCTTAAAGTGAAAGGGAACCAATTCTATGTTCAAAGGGAAGTTTGTCTCTTTTATGAAAACTATGAACATGATTTCCAAAGGTTGTCTACATCATGTTGTTCAAGTCATAGATGTTGAGTCTCATATTCCTACTCTTAATTTGATTCCCATAGTTAATGAGCTCCCTGATGTCTTTCCCGATAATTTACCCAGTATCCTTCCTATAAAGGAAATTGATTTTGGTATTGATCTCTTTCCTAACACCCAACCTATTTTTATACCTCCATATCAAATGACCCTGATAGAGTTAATAATATTGAAGGAAAATTAAAGGATTTACTGGATAAAGGGTTCATAAGGCCTAGTGTGTTACCATTGGCTGCTTATGTATTGTTTATAAGGAAGAAGGATGGTTCACTTTGGATGTATATGGATTATATGGAACTGAGTAAAGTAACCATAAAAAATAAGTATCCAGTTCCAAGGATCGATGACCTATTTAATCTAATACAAGGTGCAAGCTACTTTTCTAAGATTAATCTCTAGATTGGGTATCAAAAATTAAGGGTGAAGGAAGATGACTCTCCAAAAATGGCATTTAGAACTCGGTATGGCCATTTTGAATTTTTGATTATGTCATTTGGACTAACAAATGCCTCTGCCACTTTCATGGATTTGATGCACAAGATCTTCAAACCGTATTTGGATATATTTGTGGTGATGTTCATAGATGATATATTGGTGTACTCACGTGATGTAAAGGAATATGAAAATCATTTGAGGATTGTGTTGCAAACATTGAGAGATAGATAACTCTTTGCCAAGTTTATCAAGTGTGAATTATGGCTAAGAGAGGTGACTATTCTTGGTTACATTATCTCAGGTGATGGTATTATAGTTGACCCAAAGAAAATAGAGGTTGTGAAGAATTGGCCTAGACCGTTGTCTCCATCTGATATTAGAAGTTTCTTGCATTTGACCGGATATTATAGAAGGTTCGTTGATGGATTTTCCTCCATCGCTTATCTTTTGACAAGGTTGACCCAAAAGAAGGTAAAATTCCAATGGTCTGATGAACTAGAGAAGAGTTTTCAAATATGGAAGGATCGTCTTACTTCTACTCTTATTTTTACATTTCCCAAATTTTTGGATGGTTTTGTGGTGTATTGTGATATCTCACATGTAGGCTTGGGTTCTGTTTTGATGCAACATGGAAAGGTCATTGCTAATGCTTTAAGGCAATTGAAAGTGCATGAAAAGAACCACCCGACACATGATCTTGAGTTATTGGTTCTTGGGTTTGCATTAAAGATTTGTCGAAACTATCTCTATGGGGTACATGTTGATATATTCACCGACCATAAAAGTTTGTAATATGTGTTTAGCCGAAGGGATTTGAATCTAAAGCAAAGAAGATGGTTGGAATTATTGAAAGATTATGATATGAGTGTGATGTATCACCCCGGTAAGGCTAATGTTTAGTTGATGCATTGAGTAGAGTTTCTATGGGTAGCATGGAACATATTGAGAAAAAGAATAAAGAGTTGATTAAAGAATTGCATTGTTTGGCTTGCTTGAGTGTGAGGGCGAATAACTTGAGTGATGGTGGTGTATTGGTGCCAAATAGGGCGGAATCATCTTTAATGGAAGAGGTTAAAACAAAATAGGACATGGATCCTACCTTGGTTAAAGAAATTGGTGGTTGAATAGAAGGTGGAGGTCTTTTCACAAGAGGGACACGGGAGGTTATGTGTGCCTAATATGGATGGAATAAGGGAAAAATACTTGATGAAGCTGATACTTCCCAGTACTCTATTCATCCGGGATCCACCAAAATGTATAGAGATTTGACAAAAATGTATTAGTGGAATGACATGAAGAAAGACATAGCAAGGTGTGTCATGGCATGTACAAATTGTCAACAAGTGGAATACCAAAGACTCGGTGGTTTGACTTAATATATTGAGATACCAACTTGGAAATGGGAGGTGGTGAATATGGATTTTGTCGCAAGTTTATCAAAGGATAGAAAGAAATTTGACTCAATTTGGGTGGCTATGGATAGAATGATAAAAACAACCCACTTTTTGCCGGTAAAGACTTCCTATGGTGCCGAAGATTATGCTAAGGTTTATATCCAAGAGTTGGTAAAGCTGCATAGAGTACTATTGTCCATTATATCAGATAGAGGTACTCAATTTACTTTTTATTTTTTGAATTATTCCATAAAGGGCTTGGTACGAAGGTGAAGCTAAGTACCACATTTCATCCTCAAACGGATGGACAAGCTGAAAGGACAATACAAATGTTGGAAGATATGTTGAGGGTTTGTGTGCTTGATTTCAAGGGAAGTTGGGATGATTATTTACCTCTAATTGAATTTGCTTATAACAACAATTTTCATTCAAGTATTAGTATGACTCCATTTAAAAGCTTCTATGGTAGACGGTGTAAATCACCCGTGGGATGGTTTAAAGTTGGAGAAATGTCCTTAATTAGGCTAGATTTTGTACTTGGTGCTATAGAGAAGGTGAAAGTCATAAGGGAAAGGTTGAAGACTGTCCAAAGTCATCAAAAGTCATATGCCAATGTTAGGAGAGGAGAATTAGAGTTTAATAAAGGTGATTGAGTGTATTTAAAGGTTTCTCCAATGAAAGGAGCGATGCATTTTGGAAAGCAAGGCAAGTTGAGTCCTAGATATAAGGGACATTAGGAGACAGTAAAGAGAGTTAGGAAGGTAGCCTATAAACTGGATTTGCCTATTGAATTAGCTATGGTTCATCCGGTGTTTCATGTTTCGATGCTAAGGAAATGCTTAGGTGATCCAAATTCTATTATTCCATTGAAGGATGTATCTATTGAGGAAGATTTGACTTATAAAAAAATACTTGTTGAGATTTTGGACCGGCAAGTGAATAAATTGAGGAATAAAGAGGTTGCATCCGTTAAAGTGTTGTGGAAGAACCAATAAGTTGAAAGTACTACTTGGGAGGCTGAGGCAGATACGATGAAATGATATCTTTACCACTTTCCTTCTATTCAAGCCAAAGGTACTTAATATGATCTATAAATTCTTACAAATGCGTATCTCTTGTTAAGTTGCATGAATGCATGGTCATGAAATTATTTTTGAATGATATTTGATGCATACGTTTGTTGATTCTATGAAAATGATGATTAAGTTGCATTTTTGCATTTATGCTACGATGAGGAATGTGTTCCTACTCTATTCAAGCGTAGCTTTGTATCATTTGAGGACGAATGATCCCAACTAGGAGATATTGTAACAACCCTAATGTTTTTAGGTCAAAAGAACTGAAAGACATAAATTTTGCTGATGGTTTAATCCTACGAGCGAGTCTACGATCTATAAAAGCAAAATTGTGTCGTAGGTGGATTCGTGGGAAGTGCCTAGTGAAAATGGAAAATTGAGGAATTTCTGGAAGTTGACTTATGTTATACCAGACAAACATTATAAGGAACCATGACCTGTCTACAGGTTCGTAGACAGTAGTCCTTAAGAATTAAAAATTGATTAAGTTTGGAATTACTCTGTGGAAGGATTTACGACCCATAAGTGTAACGATGGGTCGTGCTGTATGTTTGTGGCTTAGAAGTTGCTATTCCAGTACCTCAAATTTTCTGGCACCCAATTCCATGAGCCAAAGTACGACCATAAGTTTATCCATGACCCATGGGAAGGGTTTCATGGACGGCTCTTGCAGTTTTTAATGAAGGGTATTTTTGATATTTCTAATTCATCAAAGTCCTAAACTATGTCATTTTGACTACCCTAATTGACTTGACCAACCTACACTTTATAAATACTATTCCTAATTTATTCTAAGCCTTTAGTTCTCAAAATTCTCCTAAAGGTTCTCAATATTTCTCTCTCTAAGTCAAGGGTTTATTGAATATAAAGCTTGAAGATTTGACTAAGGATTTCAAGTTTTTTCCCTTCAAATTCTCAAGTATGTAGGACTTCATTCATGGATTAGTTTCATCTATGAAGCCCAATCCAAAACCTTCTTATTATCAAAGTTTTATGATAATCTCTGATGGGCTTTTAAGCCATGATTCTTAATGCATGGATTATGATTTCAATATGATGGGTTTTACTAATTATGCATGAATTATGATGAATTACATGATGAATATGATTTCAAGAAAAAGTATGTGATTTCAAAGTATGCATGATTAGGGCTTAATGATTTGATGTGGGTTCCTTCATCAATGATCCAATTTGATTTTAATTACATGTTTTCTCAATGAATCCTATTAAATTGCATGATTTTAACTCAATTGTTCATGATCTGACATCTAGACCTAGTCTCTTATGATAAAGTTATGCATTTCCATGATTATAATCTCAAGTATGAAAAAGTATATTTTAAATGATGATGATGATGTATGAAAGCTATGATGATGCTATGATAACGAGGGTGATGAACTCTAATTATTATGATGATAATGTTAAGGTGGGAATGTCTACCCACATTATGATGAAAAATAAAGTAGATGGACTATTCTTATGACATGATGTTTTAATGAAAGCTATGATTACTATTATGAAATATGAAAGAATGATTTTAATGAAGCATGAATTATGTTGAAAACTATGTATATGCATGATTTATGTATTCCGTGGGATATGACATAGCGCCAAATAAGATTAGGGGTGGGGACTTGACCTAAGGGGTCCTTCATATAATGCCTACCTCTCTCATAACTACTTTCCACTATAGGGATGATAATTATGTGCCTATATGGTAATATATTGGTGGATCCACATAAGTAAAACATATACCAAAAAGGAAAGGCTCCCATATGGTTCATGTTAAAGCACTTTTCGAAATGGGAAGGCTCCCGTAAGGTAAGGTATAGTCTACCCTGGCAAAGTAGGCTACCTTTTCACTCGGTGTTGAGGCAATATCAGGATTCTATGTAATTGTCTGCATGGTCTTATATGTCGGTTATGGTCTTATTCTCATATATGTATGTGACGGTTATGAAAGGATTTTTTGATGCTTCTCCCTATGGTTTTAAGACTTGCATGTTCATACATATTGTGTCCTTATCTTATTGACTACGTTTATGCATATTGATATTATTGTGATGTCCTTTGATTCATGGCATACCTACATACTTAGTGCATTCTATGTGCTAACACATATTTCATTGCCTACATGATCTACCAATATAGGGACGGACGATGAGGTGACTATTCCATTTCTTGGCTAAATTCGGATCCTTGAGCTAGAAGACTTGTGGGTGAGTTCCCATACTTCGGGAACAAACCCTTATGATGTTTTCTCCTTTATGTCGAGACTTTGACATTTTCTATATTGTTGATGTATATCTTGAGGGTGAGCTAGCGAACTTTGTGCTAGACCTTGCTAAGATCTATGATGTAGTGGCATTATTTTTACTTAATGGATTGATGTATATTCCCCCATGAGAACTATGACATTCACATTTTATGTACTTCTGCTTGCCTATTTTCTTATGTATGCGTATTTTACCTTATGAATGCTCATGATATGAATATGAGGCTTGGATGGGATGCCTTCGAGTGTCACATTTGTGATATCATGGCTAGGCCTTAGGTCTAGGTCATGACACTTAAACCATGAAACCCAAAATCATGGGTCATAGAACAAACCAAGACCATAATTGAGGTTTTATCGTATCAATCCACTTGATTTAACTCGACCCAATAAGTTAATAAAAAAGGGGGGAAACTTATTTTACCTTCATTTTTCACAAAAATTACAATTCTTTCAAATCCTACCCTTCCTTCCTTATCTCCGACTCCCTCCGATCACCCCTACCAATTTTTTGACAAAAATTCCAACCACTACCCACTTTTCCAATGAAGTCACAGAGCTCCTAGGGCTTTCCTTCACTTTGGTTTTCACTGGTTTTGTAATCACAAGACTCTCAGTCGAACTTGCAGTATGTCTTCCTCACTGTAATTTCATTTTTTGATTTCGGATTTAGGACTCATGTATAAGATGGAGGTTGGAATCATTAATTTCTTGCCCTAAGTAGTTGGATATATAATACGTGATGTTAATAGTGCACTTTACTATTCAGTTGATCCATTCTCACTGTTATTCTAGTGTATATGTGCAACAATGTCTATATGTTTGAAAACATATGAAATTCAATATGTGATACCAATTTCTATGGAAAATTCATGTTTATGTGCTGATGAATTGTGCCAAAATTGATTAGGCGATGAAACAGGGTATTTGTGTGTAATGGAAAATGTTACAATTGAGCCTATATATGATCATGTACTGTGTGGGGCATGTGAATTCTATTGATTGGTCAATGTGGATATAATTTTCATATTTGGAATGGATTTATATAAGTGGATAGGGTAATGGTTGAATGTTTTGATATAGGCTGAATATTTTTGCTTGGATATGTGATGAAATTATTGGACTCTTTTTGGTAGTTCATTGGGCCTTAATTAGACTAAATTTGTTCAAATATATTAATTTGTACTAGACTGCATGCTGTTATGATGTTTCAATCATTGTTTACTAGGCCATTAGCTGGAATTTAGTGTTATTTTGCATGTTTGAAAGTGGGATTAAACTTGAAGTTTTCAAATGAGTGTATACCCAAAATTATGAGGGTATTTTATGGCCCATGCTTTCAACTACGGACCGTAATTGCCCCTCGTAAATGGGGTTAGAAACTTAAAAATTTCAAAGTTCAACAGGATGAACTTGTTATAGGTCATAGTTCAAACTACAAATCGTAAATAGTTCTCATAGTTTAGTTCCCTATAACCCTTATTTTTTAAGTTTGCATATATGAGCTAGTCTACGACCCATGGTTCAATCCACGAGTCATAATTGTATTCGTAATTGAAATTCTAGTAATCTAAAATATTGTTACTCTATTTCCACGAAGGACTTCTACGATCGTAGATGGGCCTTCATAATTCCTTCTATGCCTAAGTCCTATAATTTTTTGGTTTTTTTTCACTTTGTTGGACTCGTGTGTGCTTATATGATCCTGATTGCAGATGTTATGGGTCCCAAATCGAACGTCGCTACACATACTGAGATACGAGCTATGAGAGAGTGACTCTGGGATGAGCTGACGAAGTTAGAGACTAGCAAATACTTAGAGGATCTTGACGTCCATCCCAATAAAGATATCAAGCCACAATAAACTAGGGGTATGTACAGACAAATAGTACCGATTAGACCCCATCTACTATGGCAGAACCTCCCCAGTCTGAGAAGGGAGGCTCCATGAGGACTAATTCTATTCAGATGACCAACTCTGAAGAGGCATCCAAATCTGGATCCCCTGATCGTGATGACTCAGGTTCAGAGGAGGAGTCCAAATTAGAGTCTGAGAATTTGGACAAGTCCATCACCAGGTATGTTCATGTAATCGACCAGTAGAGATGTTGGTGCATCAATAACATGGATGATATCTTTTATGAGGACTTCTAATAGGATGAAAGTGGTTGGCGCACTCAGACTATATTTGAGGAGCCCCAGATACTTACATTCGAATTCGATGGTATGTTGATTCTGTGAGATACACTTGCCCGATACATGCTGGAGTAGTTAGAAACATCATCAAGGAAGTATTCCTCAGTGCTGGTTTATGAGTTCTATTCTTCATATGTTGCTACTGTGATCAAGGCTTGTAATGACCCAAAATTGTTTAACTTCATAATGTTGATCAAGGTCTGTTTTGAACTTGTTATGGTTGGTTAGTGATGATTATTGGTGATGCTTATGTGGCCATGTTCAAAAGAATCGCGTTGGTTGGGTTTTGTATGAGGTCATGTGCCAGGGCTGACTTGTAATGGCAATATCCTTTAGTACGGAATGAACTATGTGGGTCACGATCCATCAAATTGAAGCGTTTTGGGTTATCTTCGCAATGCAATTGGTTTCACTCGAATCGGAGTTCAGATGTGGAAGTTATGGCCATTACGGTGAGGTTGTATGTACACGAAAGCATTCTGGAAATGAAAGGACAAATTTGGCCAAGGATAGGACACACGGAAGGACTACGGACCGTGTGGGGGTTCACAGCCCGTGAGCCCATCCGTGGGTTGATCTAGAGTGAGGACTAGGCATTGGACCAAGGTCCTAAACCAAGTGAGGTTCCATGGACCACTTCATGGTCTGTGTGATGCCTCACAGTTCTTGAGGGCACCCGTGGAGTAGTCCATAGAGTTGTTTGGAACCTGGGCTAGGACTTTGAGCTAAGTGAGGTTCCACTTACAAGTTCATGGTCCGTGTGATGCCTCACGGACCGTGAGCCAGTCCGTGAAGTGGTCTAGAAAGTTTCCAAGAGTTGCAAGCCAAGGCCGTGACCAAGTGTAACCACACGGTCGAGTTCACAGACCGTGGACCATTGTACGGTACGTGTAACTGTTCTGCGTCTCCAGTTCCTAGTTATTTTATCCATTTAATTAATGGTGTAATCATAATTTTAATTGATTCTAAGGCCGTTTTAGTCTTTCTATACTCTCCTAAAACCCCTGAATTGAACTCTAATTACCGTAATTCATTCAATCTCTTGAATCTCTCCAAAGTATTTTCTTAATTTTCTCTCAACCTCCATTGAATACAAGCTTGGAAATTTTTGGAAGATCAATCCTTCTTCACAACCTTCTTGATCCTCTTTATTAATTAAAGGTGTGTGGGATGGATTCATGGTTATTCTTTAAACCATGAAGATCCAAAACTCCTCTTTTCAATTTTGATGAATTTTGACTTCCATTGAAATTGGGTCTTTTAATTTATGAATGTTTTGCTTCAATTAAAGTGTGGGTTGTGTTAATTTATTGATTTCAAGGTGAATGGAGCCTCTTATTGATGATTTCCATTGATTTTATGATGTTTCAATATGCATGTCCCCCTTGGTTCTTTAATTCAAGTATAGGTATTATGAAGTTTTCTTAAAATTGATGATTCCATTATGCTTGGGATTTGAATTTCTTGTATTGATGATTTAAATGATGATATCCCATACCCATGCTATTCTTGATCACCCATGCATTGCATTCATGAGCATGAAAGGCTTATTATGATGAAACTCTTGATAAGAGCTTGACCCTCTTGTTATGATATGACATGATTTGATAAATATATGAGAAGGTGATCACATAAAGTCTATGTTATGGCTCTTTGAGCAATTATGGGTGTTTAGACCAATCTTGACATGATATGATATGTTATGTAGAATGAGCTACTCCTAATGCATTAGTCTTGGAAACTATTATTGGCTTTTAACATAATTATGCATTGTTTTGAACGAAATATCAAATCTCTATTTTGAAGGCTTGTATATGTATATGTATATGTATTCCCATGGGATGAGACTTAACATCAAGGGAATGGAGTCAGGGTGGACTATCTCCAAGGGTCCATACTTCTTTCTGTCAAACCATGTGCTAACATGGGTTATCTCCCTTGATGGGATCGACTTGTTATGTACCCCTTTCTTAAGGGTTGACTAGGGATCTACCTAGAAAGTAGTCCAATTCCAAGTAGTAGCTCGCTTGGTCTCTCATGTTATCAGTTGAGGTCACATCCCCGTTATGATATGTAGGTTTTTACTTCATGTATCATGACATGACATGGCATATTCTTATAATATAAATTCTTTTGGGTATGTGCACTCCTTTCCATATCATGTGTGCCCTTGTCATCTAGTCTCCTCGTAGGATCATGTGCACTTGCATGGCATACCCGCATACTTAGTGTATTATATGTGCTAATCCATACTCTTTGTCTATATGTTCTAACCATGTAGGGACCAGAGATGACTTCCTTCCACTGTTGGACATCTAGTGAAGACTTTGAAGTGTTGCTTGTGGTGAGCCCTATACTCCAAGTGTAATACCCAATTTCATCTACCTTTTGTCTTTAGTTTATGTTACTTTATCTTATGACTTGAGGGTGAGCCCGAAATATGTCGAGGCCCCATCTTGTCTTATGTAGAGGCATTATTAGACATATCGAACTCTATTGTACATTATGCTATGTGTTGATTGAAATGAGATGACTACCTATGATTGATAATGGCTTCTTATGTTATGTTTTCATTTCTACTTATGTCATGTGATTGTTGGATTGGGAATATGCTCATGTGGAAAGTCCCTAACCCTTATTGCCCCCATAGCTTGAGTCATACTTACCTTTCCCTTAGAACATAATTGCTATGTGCTATGTGACTCATGCTTATCCCATTCCCGACAACATCCCCATAGCTTGTGTCCAAAGCCTCGAAATCCCTAAGACCTATGTGTTACTTGTTATCTTTATGTGTTTCTGAATCGGTGATGTGTGTGATGATGCTATGATGCTTGATCGTGGACTCTCAAGTTCTCTTTCGCCATGTCACATCCAAGCCCTACTCACAGGTGATGACAAAGATGGTATCAGAGCCAGGTTTTTATACGATCCTCGTAGTCAAACATGCCGCGTCAAGTAGAGTTTTGTTCATAGGTGTGATGCGTGTCATACCTATGAATAAGAGGCTATAATAATGTTTTAGGAATTTTCTCACTTAATTGTCCCTTATGTCATGCTGTGAGCTATTTTGAAAAGTTTCCTAGAATGGGGTGTTCTTGTTACTCTTTCAGAAGATGCCTCCTAGAAGAGCTCCTCTTCCCAGACAGGTGTAACAACCCGAATATTTTCCAAATATACTTATGGATGGAATTATATGATGTACTACAAGCCATGGTTGAGTTTTGGTAGCCACAGGTTGAGTTTAAGTGTCCAAATGCATATTGGGCTAGTAAGTGGCTTAGAGGGACAG
This sequence comes from Solanum aculeatissimum, assembly GCA_038996855.1. NCBI lineage: Eukaryota > Viridiplantae > Streptophyta > Magnoliopsida > Solanales > Solanaceae > Solanum > Solanum aculeatissimum. The sequence continues at coordinate 354 of JBCEWC010008648.1, read as the reverse complement.
TTTTGGCAGCATACTTCAAATAGTCATAACTTTTGATTTGGACTGAACCATGTGAGCTAAAAAATATCAAATTAAATCTCTTTGAGTTAGCTTTGCAACTCAAGTAGTTTCACTCAATTAGGAGTTCGGATGTGGGAGATATGTCCCAAACAGTGAGACTGTCTGAAATTCGGAATCCATTGGAGATAGGCTCAGAAAAATGGCCAAGGAAATTTGCACGGACCGTGAAACTTTGCACGGTCCGTTTAGGGTGTTGTGCGGTGTCATAGTAAGCTTGGGGTGGCATGGAACCACCCCTAAGCCAAGTCCAAGTCAACGGGAGCTTGAACGGACCGTTTGACACCAAACGGCCCG
>JBCEWC010008647.1:0-19711 GCA_038996855.1 Solanum aculeatissimum | reverse complement strand
ATTAGTGCAAATTGCACTTATAGTTAATGCTCCACTTAAACATTAATGGTGCACTCATAATGCTCCACTTAAACATTAATGGTGCACTCATAATGCTCCACTTAAACATTTAATATTCAACAATATTTTCTTTCTTTCCATTTTAGAACCATACCAACCATCTTCTTCTTAATAAATAAATAAATAAAAGCAACAAATCCAATTCGTAAATCCTACCAATCCACAGATTTCACCATGTTTTCCGATCAAAATCTGTATCACTACAGTCTCCTCTCTCTCTTCCTCATCGGACCACCCACCTTCCTCGCTTGCCAATTCCTCACTGCCCCTTATGGGAAACACCATCGCTCCGGTTGGGGACCCACCATTTCCCCTTCTTTAGCTTGGTTTCTAATGGAAAGCCCCACTCTCTGGCTCACACTTACCCTCTTTCCCTTCGGAAAAAATCATACCAACCCATTATCCCTCATCCTCATTTCTCCTTACCTTTTCCACTACACAAATCGGACTATAATTTACCCCTTAAAACTCTACTACAACTCAAAGGGCGGCAGTGGTAGTGGTTTTCCGGTGAGTGTTGCGTCGTTGGCTTTTCTGTTTAATCTCTTGAACGCTTATGTACAAGCTAGATGGGTTTCTCATTACGCCGATTACGATTCTGACGGGTGGTTTTGGGTCCGATTTGCCGGCGGGTTAGCGGTTTTCGCCGGCGGGATGGCAGCGAATGTTTGGGCCGATAAGGTGTTATTGGGCCTGAAGAAGGAAGGAGGTGGATATAAGATACCGAGAGGTGGGCTTTTTGACTATGTGAGCAGCCCAAATTATTTGGGAGAGATAGTGGAGTGGTTGGGCTGGGCTTTGATGACTTGGTCTTGGGCCGGGTTTGGGTTTTTTCTATACACTTTTGCTAATTTGGTTCCTAGAGCTAAATCTAATCATGAATGGTACTTGAAGAAATTTGGAGAAGATTATCCTAGGAAAAGAAAAGCTGTTATTCCATTTTTGTATTGAGGTATTATTACAAGTGGATTATGATTATGATTATGCAATGTAATGGCTTTTGTTGATGTTATCATTTTTGGACTAGTTGTGATTTCTCTTTAATTAGAGTTAATGACTCTTAAATCTTTGTTATGTCTAATTATTTCCTCATAATGCTTGCATTCTAACTTTGTAGTTAAGGGAAAATCACTTACCTCGAGATTATTTCCTAGGTACTTCATTGCTTCAATCATGGACGTGATTAAGGGTATCAAAATGAGTTTAAATATAGGTAACTTGTTCGATCTGTTCAAAATTTTATGGGTTTGTTGCTTTAATCATGGATGTGATTAAGGGTGTCAAAATGAATCCAAATATAGATAACATGTTCGATCCGTTCAACATTTTATGGGTTGGACTCAAGATAATTTGAATTGGGTTCAATTTCAACTCATTCAAATCTTAATCCATTTTGAAAGACTCTTCAATTGAGGTCAATTTAATCTCTAACTTCAATCCGTTATAAGACTCTTTACTTGTATTGATGTAATGTATGTTTTCTATTTATCTTATATTTCTATGATTTATCTATCTATTTGTAACTTTTTATTTTCTTGAGTTGAAATTTAAATTGTGATTATAAAAAGTAAATAATAATATGTTAAAATAATTGAGATTGAGTGAGTCAAATTGTGCGGATCGAACAATTTTAGCCCATTTGAGCTCAAAGTAAATATGGACGGGTCATAACTCAATTCAATTTTTATTTAAATCCATTTTAACATTTCTAATTTCAACACAACCTACTTATTTGACACACCTAGATGTGATGTACTGAACAATTTGTGATTTTGGCTTTACCAAAAACATTTAACAGTTGAATAATGGGACACTCATCAATTTCAGCGCCTTGTGGTTTTGTCTATAAAACTCCTCTGAATTTATTTTTTTTTTTTTAAAAAGCTTGAAGTAATCATTTTATAATTTTAACAACTTTAAGGGTATTTCAAACATTTCAAATTTAAGAAGTACTTAACTGGACTTATGTACCAAACACATTGATAACTTCTTTTTTATTCAGTTGCAACACTTTTTCCAAAACACATAACTACTTCTTTTTAAAATAAATTTCAACATTTTAAAAAGTACTTTTTAGAAGCTACTTTTTTTTGAACAAATTCAAATAGGCTCTTAGACTTAGATAACCTTATAAAATTCATACAAATTGTTATTGTTTCTTAGAGTTGCATTTTGTGTTCTAAGAAAATCACACTTAACTATGACGACTATTGAACTCCATTTTTAAAACAACACCACTTGAAAAAAGAAAGAAAAAAAAAGAACAATGTTATAGGAGTTTTAACATGTACTACTTTTGAACTCTAGATAGAGTAGTATTTTGCCTGGGACCTTCAAGAATTTTGCCCACGTTAATGTTTTGCTCCCTTGAACAAAACCTACTACGACATCGAAAAAGAAATACTTATAGTATATCAAAGAGAACATTTATGAGAACTCAACCAGTTGGTATTTTTGCAGCATATTCTAACCTTCTCTTCAGACACATAATTTATACAGTATTTTTGCTGCTAAACACTGTCCATTAAAGGAACACCTAACTTAAAAACTCTTAAAAACAAATGTTAATTATTCTAAGGAAAAACACAAAACAAAATCCAGAAGAACTGTAACATAGCCTAGTCTGAGAAAGGAATTGGAAATTGAGTGCACCGGGGAAGAAGAAGAAGGCTCCATCTTTTGCATAACCTGCATCATCGTTGAACTGCAAAGAGTCTTACGAGTTATCCAATAATGGAGGAATAACGACGACACAAACCAAGAAATGAGATGAAATTGTATAAACTCACATCAGGCAAAGCTACGGTTTGCATCTACATTAACTTCTACTTCTTCTGACTTGGCACCACCGTTATCTGCTACCAAACTTCCGTTGGATCCTTTAAGGGATTCAACGGTTTCCACAATCTCTTCCTTCAGCTTTGTGTGTTTCTCCTTCAATTCTGGAAAACTCATAGCCTCTGCAAGACTTTGCTTTATTTGTTGTTCTAAGGCCTGAATTTTTGCCTTTGACTCGGCATCGGGTGTCTTTCCAGCCTTCGCTACCTCCATCTTTAACAACTCAATCTTGTTTTTCAAATCTGTGGAGTTCACGAGGTCTTCCATAACCGTTGTAATTTCATCGTTAAATTCATCGATTTTTCTCTTTGCATCAGGAAGTGGTGTTGGGTTGACATTCAAGCCTAGAGATTCAAAAACACCAGCAAATTCTGTCTCCATTTCTTCCTTCAGTTGCACAAGTTTCTCCTTTAGCCCCTGGTCTAGATCCATTACTCTTGATACTCCAGTACTCTCGATTTCAGCCTTCAATGTATCCAGCTTCCCCTTCAAATCAGGGCGATTCATGACTTCTTTTAATCTCTTATTGATCTCCTCCTTCAATTTGTTTACCTTGCTATTTTTCTCCGAGAGTCTCTGGGCTTTAGACATTTCTTGTAACATCTCAAGCTTATTCGTTAGGCTACCATAGTTTGGAGCAGCAGAAATATTTCTGTTAAATTCGTCCTTAAGCTGGTCAAGCTTTTCCTTCAAAACAGGATGCATTGACTGGTCGTTTGAGTTCCTTGTTTTTGCAAATTCTTCTTGTGCCATGACAAGTTTTTCCTCCAAACCTAAAGCTTTAGCAGCCTCAGAAAATTCAAAATCAATTTCTCTTTTTAATTTTTCTATCATCTCATTAAGGCCAGAGTCTGGAATCTTCCCAGTCGATTCCTTTGCTTTCAGGATCTCTTGCTTCAATTTTTCAACCTCATCCATTAGCTCCACATCTGGAATCCCGGATGTAAGAAGAGGTTCTTCTTTCTTTTTCGCGTTGACCTTCCTTTTTGGATCAATGGGAATTCCCTCCTGGAAGCCACCAATTTTTCGGAACTTAAGCATCCTGTGTCTTAACAACTCTTGGGTGTCCATTTTCATAAATTCCTACAAGGATGGATTGTGTTTAGCAACTTAGCTGAAAATACAATTTCTGGAAATAGAGATTTTGATATGCTTACATCCATTGATTCTTCAATTGCAATTTTAATCTGCTGTGAAGTCCAATATGGATCAGCATGGGCCCCACCAAGAGGCTCCTGCAACACGATATAAATCATTATTTACCATAGATAAAAAGTGAATCACTCTCCGTCCCAAATGACATATATTCGCCCAAAATTACCAATTATCAAGGAATAGTTGCAAGGTGAATAATAAGCAATATGGTAATTCGAATAAAAAATAAAGAAAAGATTATGAAACATCAATATAATTATGACTTTGCGAGGAGATTGCAAGGGTTAGAAAGCAACTCACAGATGAGGAAATCACATTTTCTCTGTCTTTTAAATTTGATAATTAATTGAAAAAATACGCAAGTAATGAAGAAAAATCAGAATTTAATCAAATAGGCAGATACGGCAATAAAGTAATATTACAGGGATGACACCATCGGCAATTTGAAGCCTGCAGAGCTCTGGAGCAGTTATCTTGAGTTTCTCAGCTGCCTGAAATGAAATGAAACATAGCATACTCAGCAATAATTTTCACAGGTTTTCTTGATTAACACTTCTAATGTTTAACTATAGCAACCTTGGGAGAAGCTTTCGCGGTCTTCCATAAAATTGCTGCACATGCTTCTGGGCTGTGAATTACAAGTGAGATTTGAAATCGGTAAGCATACACCACTATTTACTATGACCGGCAAGAACAGTATACAGAAAAGTGGGTCTGACCAAGTAAATCAAAAATAACAAAATTAAAGTACCAAAACAATCTGATTTAAGGATTAAGGCAGGATTACAACAAGATATTCACAAACTGTATTGCCTTTTAATAGTCATATTTCCAGAAAGAAGATTGCCCTCCCTGGTTTGTTTTTCCACAGAGCTTATTGATTTGAAATAGGGTTGTGTCATCCACTAAAATTAAGAACATAAGCAGAACAGATTCAATGGTTCAGCATTACAAAAGACCAACAGAGTGCTTTTTAAGTATTGGTAATCTGGTGTTTTATAGATACTAGTTTCATAACGATGGTGCCTAGACGACTTGTGTACACTTCAACTATTTTACCGGGTACATGTTACTTCCCACCTATCTCAAACCAGCACAGATACTGGGTAACTCTGTCCGCCAAGGCTTAGGCAGATGAGAAGCAGAAACTATAAAATTGACAGGATAGTTTCTTGAGAGCTTATGATTATAAAGGACAGGATGATGGCCATTCACCACATATTTAGTCTAAAAGCAGTATACACATCAAAGAACGCTAATTTGTTCATAGTAAAAGTCAATAGTTTTATAGACACCTGGCAACATAGAAGACGGCATTTTCAAGCATCAACAATTTATTAGCACAACCAATTGCCAGAGCTCCACCAGAACCCCCTTCTCCCATAACAATAGAAATAATCGGTACTTTCAAACCAAACATAGTCCTCAAGTTATGAGCTATGGCTTCCCCCTGCATGCAAGCAATACAAACTATTCAGTTAGCACCAATCAGCTACGGCTTCCCCCTGGGGAAAAAACACGCTAAAGCACAGTTGTGTACATACTTGGCCTAGTTCCTCTGATTTGAGGTCAGCATATGCCCCTGGTGTGTCAATGAAAGTGACGATGGGGAATCCATGATGATCAGCATAGTACATCATCCGCAGAGCCTTCCTATAACTGTTTAGCAAGTATTTGTTTCTTACTATTGTCTATAAAGGGGTGGATCTAAACTTCATAAAAAAAAATTCCAAGCTCAAACATAATGGAACCACACATACCCATGAGGTGTAGGCATCCCAAAGTTACGTTGTATGTTCTCCTTTGTGTTTCGTCCTTTTTGATGACCCATGAACATATAGCTTCTACCATTTATTGTGCCAAGGCCAGTGACAATGGCAGGATCGTCATACCCAGCGCGGTCACCATGAAGCTCCACAAACTGCAAGTTAAGGAATTACGATTTCACATTTGTTAGTAATTACCTATGGAAATGAGAACAGAAACAAAGTGCAACTTCTAAGTTTATGGTAAGAAATAAAGACATTGAATTTACTTGACCTTCTCAGTAATATTAAAGACATGATCAAGGAAAGTTGGCCTGTTAGGATGCCTTGCAATATTCACTCTTTGTATAGGAGTCAGATGTGTGTATAGATCTTTTAGAGCCTGAAAAGGACAGTAAGAATGTCAGCATTACCAGCAATGTTAATATTGTTAGATAAGATAATTTGACCTTCAAGATTAGTGCTAATAAAACGGTCTCAAATTCTTAACTTTGTACAAGAACAAAAACACAAGTGCCTGAAACATGAATATTTTCTATCCTTTAGCCCAACTTCCAGCACAATCAAACAGCAGGCGGTTTTATCATAAAAAATTGAAATTCTTTATTAGAGAATGGTATCTTATTTTTTCCCTGTGCCTTCCCAGATTGCTCTTTTGTCTTCTTAAATGCCCGCTAGCATGCATTTAAAAATATACATCCTTTACAGAGCATTAAATGATGATGATGCACTTGGAAGGGAATTCATTAAAGGACCAAAATTAGCTTCTCCACAAACGGTACTATGTACATGGATTGAGGCACTTTCCTTAGCAGTAATGCATCAAAAATTTAAAGGCTGTCCAAATTTTGCTATTTCTTTTTCTTTGATACTGATTGTATCAAAATACTTTTATTCATGTCTAACATTTTTTCACGAAAGAGCATAGTACTGCCCAAATTTTCTTATTGTGAAGATGAGATTACTAACTCATTCTCATGGTATCAATACTACGATTCAAAATAATCTGAAAAAGAAGTCTAACAAGAAGAGTGTGGAAACCCCTAGAACACACTTAACACTAGTAATGTTTCTTAATCAAAGAAGTACACTAAGCAACCAAAAAACAATTTTTTTCTTTAATAAGTGGAAGGCCCTTCTCCGGACTCTGCGCATAGTGGGAGCTTTAGTGCACCGGGCTTGCCCTTTTAATAAGTGGAAGGCCGTTTTAGTCGTTCAAACCTGTTGATATTTGTTCTCAAGTGAGATAATCTGATCACTGAAATCCAACCCAGTTTCATTTGCCATCTTTTGAACCTGCATTTAAGAAACAGCAACACTTGACAAAATGTTCAATGTTCTATTTTGATATAAGAGACAATCTTGAGACAAGAATTATAGCATTAGGTCACGAAACCTACATCAATGATTTTTTTCTGCAGATCCATAAGAGGTTTCTCAAAATCCAATGTCACCGGCTTTTGCTTTTCTTTCAATTGCTTGAAAGGTGATAAATGACTGAGGACTCCACCCTTGACGTTAAGGTCAGGATCCTCTGGCCAGGGGTACTCGTGCTTCTTTACCTTTCTAACCTTTGCAAAGACAGTAAAATCTCTCTTTTGAGAACCCAATCGTGCTCTCCCTAAGGCTTTCAATGGCACACCACAAACACCATTTTTTGAATTACGAAGAAGGTCCGAAGCTGAAGTTTTAGAAGCCAAACTTCCACTGAATGCTACAGTAGGATGTGAAGTTGAAGCCATTCTCCAGTTTCTGCAAATAGGTTAACCTAATCAATCTCATTTAAGAGGAAAAAGTTCATAAATTTTAGAATCTAAAAGATTATAGCCATCAATGACACGTTTGTGAAATCAACTAGCTTCAAATCAGTGTCCACATTTCAATAGGATACTTTTAAGCATACACGAAACTAGCAAACAAAAGTTTTACTAAACATAGTTAGACCTATCACCTAGCTATGAAGAAAAGCATATTCAGAGGCTATGTTGCTCGATTTCTCCAAAAATGTCGTCAGATCCTCTAAAATGGCACTACTTCTGAAGGACCTGACACACACCCGTCGATATTTTTGAAGAGTCCGAGCAACATAGTCCAGAGGGTAATCAAAGATTTAATATTTAATGCACCCTTCAACAATAAACTCAATACAGTTATTAAATCAATCACAAACACACAGGAGCTAAGAGATTGCTGGAATAAGAAAGCTACAACTACTAACATACACAAATAAACACCAAATAAACAGATACATCAGCATTTTCGAGGTAACCAGTATTGTTTCATAACATGAAGTGAACTCACATCAGCTCAAGAATCAACCAATCAACTATACCTCAATCTAAAACGAGGATCCACTTTATGAATCCTCTATATCCATCCTGCTCTATTCAGGTACATTTCATCCAAAACCGTTAAAATAACAGCATGATATTGATTGAAAATACGAAATCACAATAATTTCACTATTTTTACACCGGAGCACCAACCAACTACCCTAAGCTCGCGTGGGTAAAAATAAAGAAATTAGGAAAAAATTTCAATGCATGAACATTACAAGTAGAGCACCACAATAACAAGCTTAGCAAATTAATTTTAAAAAATCACAAGTCTACAGCTAAAATCAATCTATCCACTTTACAAATCAGCTAAAACCAATTAACTATAACTACTCAAGGATCCACTTTACAAATCCTCTATATCCATCCTGCTCCATTCACACACATTCAATCCAATACTATTAAAATAACAACTATACAATGATTCATCATAATTTGACTAATTTTACACTAGAACCGACTACACTAAGCTCACATAGATGCACAAACACAAACAAACCCCAAAAAAAATTGAAAAAAAAATGCATGAACATTACGACATAGAGCACAACGCCAACAAGATTAATGAATTAATTAAGCTAAAATCAATAAAATTAAACCGAAAATTAAGGATCAAATCCGAGAAAAACAAACCGAGAATGAGAGCTCCAGATTCAACCAGAAGAGATCTGAGGAGTCGAGAAGATTTTGTAGTTTTCTTCTTTTAAAGAGGAGAGAACATCGAGAACATCGTCCAAATTGATATAGATAAAAGCTATGTAGAAGAAGCAGCTTAGAGTGTTTTGATTTCGAGTTTTCGATACTTCTTATGCGGAGGACCAAAAGAGGGAAAAAAGAAAAAGAGCAAGGGTAAAATGGGGAGGATGTAGAATAAATAAATTAATTAAAAAGAAAAACCTACCAGTGTGCTTGTATTACACCTTTTCTCGGTTTGTCCGTTAATGTGTTGAAGTGGAGAGTTGTGAAGGGCTTTGTGTTACTTTTTTGTATTTTTGTGCACTTATATCATTTTATGAAATATTCATTATAAATTTTAAAAAAAATATTGATAAATTATTATTCATTCAAAATAATAATAATATAATAATAAAGCATTGCTTATTTTACTTGTAATAATCTAAATTATATTTTATGTGATTTTGTATATTATGATTATTTGTGTTCGGTAAAAGAGTTTTTTCAATTTTTTTCTGTTCGATTAGTTAAAAAATTTGAAAAATATATTTTCAAGGAATACAAGTTTCATAAGAATGAAGAAAATGACTTTTTGTAGTGAAAGTAAGGAATTCAAAAATGACATTTTATATTGATTGTGTCTTTTTCATCTTCTGACACACCTGATTTTCATCCCTAACCATATAGCCTCTCATCCCAAGATATTCTCCTTCTCCCATAGTTTTTGTCTAGAGGTAGACTGAAAAAGAATTGAAGGAAGATTGTTAAGATAGAGTATAATTAGTACAGTGATTAATTTAAAAGTGTTGAATCAGTTGAAAGTTGTTAGCTGACAAGTTAGTTAGAAGTTAGTTGATCGGTTAGTTCTTTAAATTTTACAATTGTCATACCAGTGACGTTGACATGAATTAAAACTGACTTTTGATTGTATAAATTGCAGAAATGTGAATGAAATAAATAGATTTTCATTTTTTAAAGTATTCTTAAAAGTTCTCTTTGTTTTCTTTCTCAATTAGCTCTATTAATGAAGGCTCAAAATCTTCACAAATCTTCTGCAACTTAACATGGTATTAGAGCCCTAGAGGTTCTTAACCTTCTCCTTTCTTTGTTCCTGCGATTTTTTTCTTTTCCTTTCACTGTCATGGATACCAATCAGGTCCCTAAAATCACTAATCTAGCTCCTGTTCAGGATTCTGGAATTTTGTCGAGTGTTTTTTATATACATCCATCTAGGTGTTGGATCTACAATTATTTCAGTAATATTGGATGGATCTGGCTACCGGTCATGGAAACGAGCAATTCTCAGTACTTTGTCAGTTAAAAATAAGACGAGATTCATTAATGAAAAGATAGAGAAACCAGATCCAAATTCAACCTACTTTGCTCAATGGGAAAGATGTGGCGACGTGACACTTTTTGAATTTTGAATTCCTTGTCAAAGTATCTAGGATATAATTTGCAATACGTTAACAACGCCAAAGAACTTTGGGATGAATTGTAGGCTAGATATGATCAAGCTAATGGAGCCAAATTGTATCAACTACAACGAGAAATCAACGAACTCATACAAGGAAACTTTGACATTACTAGTTGTTACACCAGAATTAGGAAACTCTAGGAAGAACTCAGTACCTTGGATGCAAATTGTAGTGCACATGCTTATGCATTTATGGTGGCAATACGAAAATGCACAAAACCTGAACAAGACAGATGACTAATTCAGTTTCTAATAGGATTAAATAAGATATATACAGTGGTTGAAGGTGGCATTTTGATGATGAATCCCCTACCAAAAATGACTTAAGCCTCTCATCCTTTAACATATAACGATTACGAACTAGAGCACAATGTCAATAATGTCAACACTAATATACACAAAAATAATTTAAATTCTTATAGCCTCTCATCCCCACACATTCTCCTTCCCTCATAGTTTTTGTCTAGAGGTAGATCGGAAAAGAATTGAGGAAAAATGATTAGATATAATATGACAACTTCAGTATGTTTACTGGGAACATGATCCTAAATAAGAACATATGTCGTCCAAGATTAGAATAGAAAATTAGTAGGTAGTTGAATATTATTGTGCTTAATGTAAGAGACGAAGATGGAGAGGGATAACTTCCCCTCTCAACTTCCCATTATTAGTTCTAGAATTTAGTAGATGTATGTTCTCTAACTCTTCATCCTATATTATGTTATGTTACTTTCTTGCTTTGTCTCTTACAGACATTTTTCTTGCAAATTTGCTTCAAAAAAATCCATTTGAGTTGAGAATTTATTGAGATAAGACTTTTAATCCACAAAAATGGGGATAAAATTTTTGTAGATTGTGTCTTTCTCATATTTCACTTGTGAAATTATAATGAATATGTATTGTTGTTTTGTGCTTTTAGAAAAATATTTTTATTTCTATGTCAACCACCAAAAAATAAATAAGAGACTCACTTTTGAAAAAATTATTATATCAGAGGTAGAGAGGAGATTAGAAAGTGAAAAATCAAACACTCTCCAATAAAGTAAAAATTCAAACGCCCAAAAACATAAGCTAATAAGATTTCTAATAAGAAATCAATTTATTTTCTTTTAAAAAGATCTTTCTGTTAGCGCCTAATAATTTTGATGTTTACATTTCAGAACTGCTCAGAAAAGAAAGACGAACACAAGTAAATACCTCGGGTAACAAAGGAAAGAAGATCCACTTGAAGCAAGTAATAGATAACAAAAAATCTCAATCAAGGAAGAATATAAGGCCATCAACATATATAGGGAAACATATTCAAGAAGAATCTCAGTCAATCAGTTAAAGATCCTACCCAAAAATCAAAGAAGAATATCAAGGGATACAAGGAGTTGTATCCAAATTGTTTTGAAAAGATCCACAATTAAGAAATCTTATAAATCCTTGATTGGAAGAAATTTTCTTGGGTCAAGAAAAAGCTCCAACGACTAAAATTCAAGAAGGTCATATATTGTCTCTTTCTCTCTCTCCAGAAACAGGTCAACACTCGCTGAAAAGAATGAATTTCAATATTGTCATTCTACTCACTACAAATATTGTCCTCCTAGTGTGAACAATAGTTAAAAAAGAAAGAAAGAAAAATATTCTAGACTAGCTAAAAAAAAACAAAGAGTGTTTGAAAGATCTTATCTGTGCATAAGAAAAGATTAAGTGATTTTCATAGTTTGTACTTATTATTCTCTACTGAGCTTTAAAGGAATCCCCTGTGACCCAAGGAGACTGGAAGTTGGCACCGCATTAATGTTCTAAACCAGTATAAAATTCTTTGTCTCATTACTTAATTCTGCAAAGTTTATTATTATTTGTTCTCTGAAATTGATTTGTAGATTAGTCGACGATCAGAAAGAGAAGTCAATTATCAAAAACTTCAATTCACTCTCCTCTTATTTATCAATTAGTATCAAATAAGGTCTCACCAAGAAGTACCTAACTATGCGTGAGCAAAGATCAAATGACCAACTATCAAATTCTCAGTGCTATTCTTCAAGATGGACACTCATCAAATTGTCTTCCTTACTTCAATGGTCAACACTACTTTTAGTGGAAGGAAAGATTCAAAATCTTTGTGTAATCCACTGACTTCCAGACATGTGTAGTTATAAAAAAGAAACTCAAGCCCATATCCGACACCTCTGACAAAGACTCTAACGAAAAAACTATCGATCTGGAATAATTCGAAATCACTAAGGAATAGCAGGAAATAATGCAAACTAATGTCAGAGCCATCGATTTACTCTATTGTGTTGTTAGCAGAACAAAATATGATAAAATTTCAACTTGTGAGACAACCAAAGAAATGTGGGACAAACTCAAAATTATCTATAAAAGAACAAGTAAAGTCAAGTAGGCTCGAATCAATGCTCTGGTGAACAAGTATGAATTATTCAAGATGGTTGACGATGAAAATATTGAAATCATGTTCATACGATTCAGCAAAATCGTGAATGAATTGAAACCACTTGAAATAGTGTACGCCAATACCTTGCAAGTCAGAAAACTCATTTGAACCCTTTCTAAAGCATGAGAGACCAAAGCAACAATACTAGAAGATAGATATCTGCAAAACATGACGTATGATGAACTCCGTGGAAACCTCATGACCTATGAACAAATCATATAAACAGATACACTGAGGAAGAAAAGAAAAAATCAGCCGTATTCAATGTTGAAACTCTCGATGAAGATGAAGAATTGGACGAGTCAAAAAGTGAAGGCATGACCCTCATAACTCGGAGAGTCAGGCAAATACTTAGATATAGGAGACACCATCCACAACAAGAATTTAGAACCAGTGACCGCAACGATGCCAGATGTTACTACTACGGAAAATTTAGATACATATGTCAAAATTATCCAGAACTGAAGAAAAAGCTTTCGAAGAAATGAAAACTCTAAGTCACTGGGCGACTGGACCAATGAAGAAGGATTCGAGGAAGAACCTGTTAAGACTGCAAATATTTACTTTATGGCAATTGGAGAAATCAACAAAGTATATGATTGTTGAAGAATTGCAAAAAGTCATTGATGAATACAATAAAATCTCTAGAGAAAAGGACTGAGAATTTTTTCTAGAAGCAAGTCAAATAGAAGTAGACTTACTTCAAGAAAAGCTTGATGATGTTAAGATGCTACTAAATAGCATCTAAAAACCACCAAGTCATAGCTCAATTCAATCCAACAACTTCTTTCGAATGTCATCATCGAGGTTTTCTGAATCAAATAAAAGAAATATTGTAAAACTCATTTATTTTTCTTGTGGTAAAATCGATCACAAATCTTTCAACTCCAAGACTATCAAATTTGGCAAATAGATCTAAAGACCAAAAATCTCATTTGCTAATTATCAAGGACCCAAAAGTAATTGGGTACCTAAATAAAACTAAATTTATTGTGTTGTAAATACCCATAAGACACTCCTACAGAAAAGGGATGTGGGTAATTGATAATGGATGCTCTAGACCTATGATCAAAAAGAAAAAAAGACTTCAAAAATGTAAAGAAACCTGATGGGGGTTATGTAAGATTTAGTGACAACGCTAAAGTAGAAGTTATTGGCGTTGAGACTATTACTATAAGTCCTTCTTGCGACCTTATAGAAGTATATCGGGTGGATGAACTAAAGCATAACCTTCTAAGTATCGATCAATTATACGATGCAAGATTTGACATGCATTTTAATGTTATCAAATGTACCATCCAAAATTAGTCAAAAAATATTACAATCATTGGACAACAAGTTGATAATATTTATGTACTGAATGATGTGGACTTACCCACTCTCACATGCTTAAATGCTCTATCGAATGACCCTTGGGTGTGGCACAAAAAATTTGGCCACGCAAGCATGCACACAATGGAAAAACTCTCAAGACTGGACTTGATCATCGGTCTTTCAAAGCTAAAATTTGAAAAAGATCATCATGTTAATTTATCAAACAAACTCGATCATCCTTCAAAGTGCATGACTCAGTAAGAACTACTAAGCTTTTATAACTACTGTACATGGACTTGTTCAGACCCACAAAAATAACTAGTATTGGTGGTAAAGATATATTTTTTTTATTATTGATGATTATTCTCATTTTACTTGGATAATTATTTTATCTCACAAGCAGGAAACTTTCACAAATTTTAAAGTTTTCTGTAAAAAGATTAAAAAAGAAGCAGGTTATTTGATCACCATGATTCATAGTAATCATAAAAGGGAATTTGAGAACAAACTCTGAGAGAAATTTTGCAACAATAATAGTGTAATTTAAAACTTTTCCTCTCCAAGATCTCCCCAACAAAATGAAGTGGTAGAAAGAAAAAATCTATCTCTCCAAGACACTGCACAAATTATACTTCTTGATCAAAGTCTTCCATATCACTTTTAGGCAGAGGTAATAAATACAACATGTCATGTCCTAAACAGGTGTATGATAAGACCTATCTTGAGGAAGATCCCTTATGAACTTTGGAAGGGTAAGAAGCTTAACATTAGTTATTTTCATCCCTTCAGATGCAAGTGTTATATCCACAACAACAGTAAGAACAATCTCAGTAAATTCGATCCCAGAAGTAACAAATGTATATTTCTTTGGTATTCTCCCTTCAGTCATGCTTACAGAGTATTTAATAAGTGTACTCTTAGTGTAGAAGAATTTATTTACATTATTTTTACAACAATAAACCAAGAATGCAGATACCTGATAAGAAGACTCCTCCTTAGAGTTCCTCATTACATATCCCTTGTAACAAAACTCTACCTGAGCAGTCAACTAATAATTTCATATAGTCAAGTACCTTTCAGGAGAAAGCTATCATACCTTGAGAATAGAGGCACAACGTAAGCTACCCAAACAATTTCAACATTGGTAATCCATAGGACAAAAATGTAAACCAGAGCATCTCTAATAGAACCAAGAAAATGTTTAGTCAATAAATTAAAGATCCTATCCAAAAATCAAGGAAGAATATTAAAGGATACAAGAAGTTGTATCCAAACTGTTTTGGAAAGATCCCTAATTAAGGAATCATACAAAGAAGAAATTTTATTGGGTCAATAAAAAGCTCCAACGGCAAAAATTCAAGAAGGCCATATATTGTCTCTCTCTCTCCAGACGCTCACTAAAAAATTAGCTTCAATATTGTTGTTCTACTAACTACAAACATTGTACTCCTAGTGCGTATAATAGTAAAAAAGGAGAGAAAGAAAAATATTCTAGACTAGTTAAAAAATAGAGTGTTTGAAAGATCTGACCTACGCATAAAAAATAATTAAGTAATTTCCATTGTTTGACTCTATTATTCTCTACTGGGCTTTAAAAAAATCCCTTGTGACCCAAGGGGACTACAAGTAGGGATTGCATTGATGTTTTGTACCAGTATAAAATTTTATCTTATTATTTAATTATATAAAGTTTATTATTATTTGTTCCATGAAATTGACCTGCAGATAGTCGACTATCAAAAAGAGAAGTCAATTACAGAAAAATTCAATTCATCCCCTCCTCTTGTTTATCACTTTTCTCCTACCGAACACAATCGAAATAAGTATATTTAGTCAACAAGTGAGAAGTATAATTGCACTAATTACTTCATGATGACAGTAAAGTGCAAACCCTTTAGTAAGTTGTACATTCTTTTAAAATGTTCTAATCATATATTTATGTCGCGATAAGATACATGTACTACTAACAAGTCATATTAATCACTATTTTTTCTCTTATTTGAATTGAGAAAATTGATCTTTACATATACTATTTTTTTAAAGATAATTAAAACTTAAATTATTGGAAATCACATGTATTTGAATAATTTAGATACGTGCAATCTTTTGAATAACAATTTAACAAGCATGCAGATTGATATAATTATGCAATAATCTTTTAAACAAGTTAAGAAGGACTTTAACCATTAATGTGAACATTTTGTCAAGTAATTTTTACACATCGATGGTTTCTTCTTCTTTTTTTTTTGGGGGGGGGGGGGGGTGGGTGGGTGGAGTGAGGGTGGTTGAGAGAACATTTTAGGACAAGTTATTCTAAAAAATATTAAAATAATTTGAGATAGAGTAATATATAATTAACTATTATCACATTTTGTGTGGAAGAGGCAGGAGCGATGGCAAATTCAGAATTTTTACTAAGGAGGGTCAAAAATAAAAATGCACAACTATTAAATCAATCTCTTACCTTAACTTTAAAGGGTTTGTAATATATATTAAAAAATAACCTTATATATACCATGTAATTTTATTGTCAAGGCTTTCAAATAAAACCCGTTGCGACCCTCTAGATCCTTCCTTGGGCATGAGCTAACCTCCTTCTCTACTTTTCTTCGTTTTAGTAATACTAGCCTTTATGAATGTACTTTATATGTTACTCCTTATCAATTATCATATAAAAATATCTCGATGACTAATATGGAGTTCTATCCCAATACTTGACCTGAGACTCGATTATGACATTCAACCTCGACATTCGATACTTGAATCGGAACTCAACTTCTGAACCAAGACTTGATCTCGACTCCTGAATCAAGACCCAATCCAATACTTGCCTCATGACTCAACTCAAGATCTGATTTTTGACCCGAGATCCAATTCTGACATTCGATACTAGACCCAACTCAAAACTCAACCTCGACATTCAACCTCAACACTTGAAATTTGATACTAATTTGGAATTTGAATTTTGACACCAAATTTTGACCTTGGAGTTGATCTAAATTTTAGATTGAGATTCGACTTTTGACTCGAGATTTGACCCTGCACTTGATTTTCAAATCAAAATCTGATCTAACCCGATCCTGATATCTAACACGAGACCCAACCTCGAATTTCAACTCGAGATCTAACTCTAACATTTGACCTTGGACCTGACTAACAAACAGGGATCTAATCTCTGCACCCAAACCTGAATCTTGACTCCCGATCTAGGATTCGATCCGAATTTTGACTTGGGACCCAACTCTAACTCTAAATTTAGGATTTGACACTGATCTAGGCTCTTGATTTGAAAATTGACTTTGAAACCCAACACAAAAACCCCACTCTGACACTTAACTCAGGACCCAACCTTGATACTACACTCGGGATCTTACCTCAATTTTTGACTTTGAGATCCGATGCTTAAATTAAAATTCAACATAGATCCAACTCGAAAATCAGGAGTTGGGTCTCAAATCATCTTGAATTTAGTAAAAAAAAATTAATAATGGAAGGTGTATCTCATTGTTTGTTGATTGAACATTTTGCCCTATACTGAGAAACTCTATAATAAATAAAATTATCGTTTATGTTATAAACATATTTGTATTGTGGTAAATGTCTAGTATTATTTGGTTTCCTTTAATAGTTAGGAATTCTACTTGGAAACCAAATCAGTTTTTTCCTTATAAGTATAAGAGTTTTTCCTTATAAATATAATGGTTTCCTTCATTGTAAAATACATCTGTACAACTTAATATTATTCAAGAGCGATAAGAAATCTTCTCTCTACTTTTCTTCTTCATACTTATAATTTCATAACACGTTATTAGCACGAGACTCAACCGTCTTAAATAGTGAACTCTACCATCTTAAAGAGTGAAGGTTAAGTTTCAAAGCTAAGGTATTATTTATATTTATTTGTTTTCTCTTTATTGATATGACTAACCTTATGAAACTTGAGTTTGTTGCCCTTCATAATTTGGGCAAGAATCACCCTTCATCGGTGTTGGATGCTATGGATCTTGAAGATACCATTAAAGATGAAAATAAAGAATCAAAACAAGACTGTGCAAAAGTTGTGTTATTCTTGCATCATCATCTTGATGAAATTTTAAAAATTGAATATCTCACAGTCAGGGATCCACTAATTTTGTGAAAAAACCTAAAAGAAAGGTATGTCCACTTGAAGATGGTCATACATAAAAAATCATGATATAATTTGATGCATCTGAGGTTAAAAAACTTTTAATTCTATTCATGAGTACAATTCTGTTGTGCTCAGAATCTTGAATATCTTGGTATCACCAAAAAGGTCTATGGGTAAGACGTTGGGTTCAAGTCCCAATGCACCATATTAACGATAGAATGATGACTAAAGCAAAATAATATGCTTTTGATGAAAAGTCATAAAATATGTTCCATTAAAATGCTCCATTCTCTATAGTGAATGTGATAGCAGTGCATAATGTCTGAAAGAAGACAAGTGATTGAATAATGCACATGAACATGAAATGAGGTACTAAGCTATCATAAATTGATATGTTAAGATGATTGTATTCCATTCTTGAAAAATAAGAATTTTTTGATAAGTGTTACAAATACAGATCCATTCCCTGAAGTGAATATGATAATATTTAATAAAACTTCTTAATATGATATGCACTTTATTGTGATAGCATCACGACTCATCTCCAGAAGAGAGATGGAATAATTGAGAAGAAATAAATATGAAAAGTACTCCTCGAGTAATAAATCTGCTCATGTAATAGAGCAAAAGACACATGTCATGGTAAACTGGAAGTTTACTTATTAGACATATATTGAAGAAATAAAAGATTCTTCAAGATTGTTTGTTCTCATGATAAATTGATTGGATTAACTAATGTTGGGACTGAATTCTCTAAATTCTGAAAATATACAACGTGAATATGGGCTCATTCACGGTTATGTGATATGTGAAATAGATATATCTATAAGATGATCACATGTGCTTTTATTGTCAACCTGAAGTTTGACATTTGCAAAATTGTTTGTGCAAAATAATTGAGTTAAGATCACAACTTTCAGAATACGTAATCAAGAAAATTGATCTTGATAATATTAATAAATATCCAAGCAAATTGACACTAAATGCCTCAAATAAATGGTCAATCATTGCTTATGAAAATAAAGATATGGTCTGAAATATGATAAATTGCAAATAAAGATATGCATCAGATCAAAATATTATGATCAGTTTCTCCCTCAATTGGATTCATGGTCTAGGACCATGTAATTTTCATCTAATAATTTTGATATGCGATATATAATTAATAAATATACCATGATGCATAAAAGATGAATTCTCCAAGGTAGATTGGAATATATGTTAGTTATCTAACATGAGGGGGAGATAATTAAAAAAAATAAGAGTTGAAATGCTCTTATTGAATGTCCATGAAAGACACAGTCTATGACATGCATGAAACATGCAATTGATCCGAAATAAGATAATTCTTGAAAGGAAAAGACCAAATGGTCATAATTAAGAGGCAATGTGCTCTTAAAGAGCTTATGACATAACACTTCATGAAATCTCATGAGAGGGATAGCTACCTAAAAATAATGAAGTGATGAGATCTCAATAAGTTATGTCGCATTGCAAACCGACAAAAATGATATTTTG
>JBCEWC010008646.1:0-19714 GCA_038996855.1 Solanum aculeatissimum | reverse complement strand
TCCATTACCCATGTTCTTAATCTTCATTCATGGCATATGCATGGTTATGGTTTGATGAAACTCTTTATGAAATTATGTTTTGTATGTAATGATAAGTTGAGTGAAGTCTTGTGATCACATAGTCTCTCCGTTTTGGCTCTATGAGCATTTTGGATGCTTGCACTATCATGATAAGTTACAAGGCTTGATATCATAAGATATGTAGATGGGCTACTCTTATTGCATTGATAAGATCATGAAATGTTTTGTAAACTTTTGATGGCCTTTGGCTTATGCATGAACATGATTTGAACAATGGTTTCATTTTGACTAAGTATTCATGTTTTAAAAGTAGTGTAAGTCTCTGGATTTAAATGTTGCATGTACCTATACGTATTCCCGTGGGATGAGACTTAGCACCAAGGGATTAGAGTCAGGGTGGATTATCTCCACAGGGTCCATACTCCTTCCCGTGAAAGCATGTGCCACCATGGGTTAATTCCCTATATTAGGGAACTCCATTTTGTTGCGCCTTTTCAAAGGTGCTTAGGGTACTACTTGGCAAGTAGTTCTGGGTTTGGGTAGTGGCTCACCCAGATCTTTTTGTCTTTGTCGATTGAGGTTACATTCCTGAAATATATATATGATCATAGGTTTGCATCTCATGCATCATGGCATAGCATATTGTTATATTACTCTTTGACTACGTGCATTTCTTTCGAATCACTCGTCCCCTTGTCATGTTGCTTGGTCATGCTACACTTGTCATATGCATTGCATGCCCGCATACTTAGTTCCTAATTATGCTAACCCACATTCTTGTCTACATGTTCTAACTATGTAGGGACCAAGGGTGACACCTATAATCTACAGGACGACGCTTGATATCATTTTGAAGACTTTGCTAGTGGTGAGCCCTTTATTTAAAGTGCAATAGCCATCGTCTATCTACCTACTTTATTTATGTTATTTACTTTCGTATTTCTTGAGGGTGAGCCTCAAACTTGTCGAGGCCCCGCTCATCCATGTAGAGGCATTGTTGGACAAAAGTCTATACTCTTGTACGTTCGGCTTGTATGTTGAACCTTTGACTATATATATATTACAATGCTACTTGTGTTGGTTTGTGATCATGTATGTCTTATCATGCTTATGGGAGCTTGGCTTATTACTCTTAATCATGAAAATTTTCATGTATTATGTTAGGATACGAATGTTGGAGGTTAGAATGGCTATGTGCTTAAGTGGTAAGTCCCATAATCCTGGTGTGCCCCATGACTGAATTTCCCTTTCTCGTTCCCTTAGAGAGTATTGCTATGTGCTACGTGTGAACATGCTTATCCCATTCCCATCATTTGTCCCCATATCTTGAGTCCCAAGTCCCCAATTCCTTAGAACTTACGTGTTATGTGTTTAGTTTCCACGCTTCCGAACCGATGATGTGTGTAAGGATGCTATGATGGCTTTATCGGGGGTCTTCGGGTCTTCCTTTTCCATGTCACATCTAGGCCCACTATCCGGGTCGTGACAGTCTGGTGATGACTTAGGTGGGCAAGGGATGGAGGATGATGAGAAGTCTGAACCCTCCTCAAAACCAGATCATGACCCCCTCTCGGAGGAGGTCATCTTAATGCTACTACTAGCCCGATCACCTCCCTCATTAGACTAGGGAGGGTGGACCACAATAGCCTATGATGAGAAATTCCTAGAAGATGCCCGAGTCTGGCGTGGCTCTATATCAGATTCTATTTGGATGCCAAGCTCCTCTACAGAGCCACTAGCCTCAAGGGTATGCTCTAAATCAGTGGCCTCGTCTCACAGGTGAGCCCTCATATCTCAAATCTCTTAATTTTTAGATTTAGGATCCATAACACCTACAAGAAACATAATCACGAAATAGGTTAGTTCCATGAATAGCAAAAAAGAACATAAGAAAATTTTATAACTAAAATGAAAGGCAATTGGGTTTACAAAACCCTCCTTATGAGTTGTGGACTGCTCTATAACTCGTAGGGGGTTTCGTATGACAGTGTATGTTACTATTGGACACACTAGACTTGCATCCATGAGACCCAGTTATGACCCGTAGAATGCTCTACAGAACATAGGGAGAGTCGTAGATGTAAGCCTTCCCTCAGATTTGACACTAGCCACTGATACGAGACCCATATATGACCCATGAATCAGTCCATGAGTTATGGAGGGTCTCGTAAGATGAGGCCTCAATAAATAATTAACACTGGAGTCTTTCACGAGAGGCAACCATAACTCGTGGACTGATCTATGAGTCGTAGAAAACCCCTATGAACATGACTAGTATTGAAACTTCTTTTGAGACCTTGTCTACGAGTTGCCTCGACCAATGTTATCAATTTCAAAACATATACACACAAGGACTCATGCACCAACTTTCAAGTTTACGTTAAGTTAGCAACCCTACTCATGCCTTACCCCATCACATACAAGTTCACAATGTATTTTAATTATTCTAACCACTTGTCATCATGTGTACTACCACTAGGCCATGAAGTGCATGTTCAATTTAATAATATATGACCGAGTAGCCAATAATTATCACACAATTTGACACCCCAACCCATTTAGGCATCTATTTTTACCATAATCTATTACTCATAATAGATGACCATTATTTTAAGGCAAAATACTAGATTCTGAATCTGATAACCCATTCCTCAACCCAAGTGAAAACTTGATAAACAATCACAATTAAATAGGGAAAGTTTTAGACATCATAGGCTTATTAATTTGAATTGCGATTTAGAGGAGATTGATGGGGAAGTGAAGTAGGGCTCGGAACCCTAGGTGCTATGGGTCGCTGAAATTGTAGCCAAAACAATGATGCGAGATCACATAAGGGATGTCAGAAAGTGACGAAGGTGAGGTTTGAGGGTTTTTCGGTCATTGGTTTACGTGAATAAAGGGGTCAAAATAATTTTGACCCCTATTTAAATCGTACCGGGTTGGGTTATGTCATAGCATTTTTTGGTTTTATGAAAGCCCAATTATGGGTCGTGGAATGCTCTACGACCCATGAATTGGGGTCTTCGTGGAAGCCTAAGACCCTTACATCCCCTTTTTTTGGTCTATAAGTCGTGATACAAGTCGTATCTTGAAATACGACTCATGACACATTTCGTAGATGACCTTGACACTTAAGAAAATTTTAGGGACTTACCTAGGGTCCACGAACCCAACCCACAACCCGTAGTTCTACATACAAATTGTGGACTTGGTTCGTGGACTGGAGTGCAGTCTATCCTTGCCCACTAGAGACATTCACGAGATGGTCCATGGGTCGTGAAATGCAACACGACTTGTAAGGCACGTCAGGAACTCCAGTTTCTACTTCTTTTCAGCCAAAATTTGGCCGACTTGGTCTGGTACCTCCAAAACCTTCAAGAATACACTGTTACCCTATACAATTCTAGTCTATTGTTAAACAAATACTATCTAAACATACAAAAACTAGCCTAGCCTAAAGTCTTAAGGACAAAAACGAAAACTAATCGACAATTATTACAATAAATAAGCAAAAAATATCTTGGGTTGCCTCCCAAGCAGCGCCTGATATAACATCGCGACACAACGCGGGCTATCTAATTACTCAGACTTTATCAAAAGCCCATACCTCCATCTTAATCTTGTTAGACCTCTTCATTGATCTACAGAAATTGAAGGTGACTTCTTCGTCATTCAATCTAAACTTGAAGAAGCAGGATTCCATGTCCACCAAGGCTCACCCAGTGGCCAAGTTGGGCCTTCCCAAGATAATTAGGACATCAAAGTTGACTTCGCAGTCCAAGATTACAAAGTCTGCGAGGAAGATAAACTTGTCTATCTAGATGAGGACATTATGCAAGATCCCCACCGACTTCTTCACTGTATGGTCAGCCATAAAAGTCGCATGCTAGTAAGTGTAGGGGCTGCCAGGCCGAGCTTCTTGAAAATCACAAAGGCATTAAGTTGATGCTGGCAGCAAGATCACATAATGCCCTTGCGAATTCTATATCCCCTATGGTATTGGGAATGATTAATGCTCCGGGGTCCTCTCTTTTATGAACCAAGGACCTGGTTGAGATAGCACTACAGTGTTGGAGCTCTTGTGAGAACTCCTGACTAATGGTGAGCTTCTTCATCACCAGATCCTTCATGCACTTTGCGTACTCGGGCATGTTATCCAATGCCTCAATCAATGTGATGTTGATAGACAATTGCTACAGCCTGGAAAAAAAGTACTTGATCTTACCTTCCTCCTCTTTTTTCTTTAATCTTTGTAGGAAGGGAGGAGGAGGACGAGTAATGGGTTTCGACTGTGCTAGTGCAACATTGCTTTCCTCAATTTGAACATTGACATTTCTAGTTTTTTCCTTCTCATCACGAACCTCATCATCTTCTGCAAGTATATGAGGGTCAGTGGTCTTCATCCCACTGCGAGTTGTGATAGCCATATACTGCCCTTCATTCTTTGGATTTTAGATAGTGTTGCTAGGTAGAGTACCCTTCTGGTGTTGGTTGAGTTGGGTCAAGATCTGACCAAATTACTGCTCGAGTTGCTTAATTGCGACTGAGTAAGACTTAATCTTTCGGTTAATATTGAAGATGTCAGACTTCATTCCCCTCAATGTCTCATCCTATGCATTAACCGTTTTTATCAATCTCTCCTCAACCCTGGACGAACCTGCACCAGCATCATGGTTTTAGGATGGGACATAGTTGCTGCTTCTATAACCATCTATGTGACCCCACTCGACATCTCTCTTTTGGCCTTTATTTCGATCATAGAAGCCATTCCTATTATTGTTGTTATAGTTTGCCTCATGATCAAAGTTCCAGCCTTGGTTTCCTTGCCCTTGGCGCTAGTAGTCATGATTAAACTCCTGGGCATTTGGACGGAAACCCCTCATTTGTTCAACCACGAAACAAACCTCATATTCAAAATAGGGTTCCTAATACATGGGTACCTGGACAGGCTGATGAGCAACTGCATTAACCTTCTCGGCAATCTGCTTCATCAACAACTCCACATTGGTACTGATCCGTGCAAGCTCCTACATCACTTCTTCACTTACCTATGCTTTCACCGGAGTAATAGTCACATCAAATGAGCTCCGTGTTGTGGCCTTTTCCCGGGTGCCCTATGCACGATTTGTTTTGACCACCCTCTCTAGTCTCTCTGCAATCTCCCGGAAGGTATGATCTATGAACAAACCGCCCATGATAGTGTCAACAACTGTTTGCCCATTTTCATCAAGGGATTTATAGAAGATTTCAACCAAAGACTCATCCACGATCTTGTGGTCAGGAAACCATATCAAACACTTTGAAAACCACTCCTATGTAGTATTGATCGAGTCACCAGACAACTTCTCAAAGTTGTTAATCTTTTATTTCAACTTGAGATTCTTGGAGATGGGGAAATACCTCTCCAAAAAGGTTATATGCAACTCAGATCAGCTGGTGATCGAACTCTATGGGAGCTTAGCCAACCATGACATTGCATTACCAATAAGAGATAATGGGAACACATGGTGCCCAACGACATCCATAGGCAAATTATGGTTTCCCATTACACTCTTGCAGACAAAGACAATGGTGTACAGGTGATTGTGTGGATCCTCTGATGGTAGCCCTATGAACATCCTGTGATTCTGAAGCATCTGCAACAACCCACTAGATATGACAAACTTAGTATCATCTGGAAGTGAAGGTAACACTATTACCCTAGTGACGACCACAAGCATCAGGTTCAACCAGTATTGGTTTCAATCGTTTGCTACATCTCAGAATCCCTCAGGCTGTGGAATGACTATGGGTGGGTTGTCCTCATTAGGATTCGCTGCATCATTCTCCGCATTCTCAACATCATTACCGAGTTGTCAGGCAATTCAACTCCCTCAGTGCCTCGACTTCTAGTTGTTGACATGCATAGTTCACTTGAGCCCTATATCAAAACAAAACAAACAAAACATAAAATTAAGGAAATATAGAGAAATCTATCAAATTACAATGTGCTAATCAAGTCTAGCCGTATTCCCCAGTAACAACATCATTAAATGCTATGGCCGACTCTATGCTTTTGCTTAGCACGCACCCCTACTCAAGAGGTTTTGAAGCGGTCGTACTCAAGTATTTAACCTAACATGGGTTAGGATCAATCCCACGAGGAATACGGTAGACCCCAAATTAGCACATTTTTGGTAACTTGAGTCGATTTACTCTAATATCTCCCAGAATCAGAGAAAAAATAAAAAGGGGGGAAATTTTCAATAAAAGTAAATTCTAAACTACACTAGTAGATTATTTGTAACAAATAGAAAAATTAGCTAGGGCGACGTGTTCCCCACGACGTCCTAACTAAGTGTTCTCGGATACTTGTGACTCTTGTCTGGTGCATAGGTGCAGGATAGTATGTTAAGTTCTCTTAAATCCTTGATCGGGTATCTAGGTGAACTTTATCACATTACTGGATAGGTCTCTGTGATGTGGCATTACTAACCTTTACTTTTTATCCCAGACCAAAACTACTACCCCAATAGCATGACTAGTTAAGAAATAGTCAATCAGCCTATGTTAATTACTTCTTTTCCTATTTGTCACCTCCTAGATTGGGCAAGTGATACTAGGAGACTTCTAATGTAGGCCTCCGCTAAAATTTAGTTAAATTGAAGAAGT
The DNA here is from genome assembly GCA_038996855.1 of Solanum aculeatissimum. NCBI lineage: Eukaryota > Viridiplantae > Streptophyta > Magnoliopsida > Solanales > Solanaceae > Solanum > Solanum aculeatissimum. The sequence continues at coordinate 13,042 of JBCEWC010008646.1, read as the reverse complement.
AAATTAATACATCCTAAACACCATTCAAGAAATTACTAGTAATCTAATTTTATCTTAGTTAGTTTGTCATGGTTCCCATAACCCTAGTTGTGGACTTAGCCACACATCTTTGTTGTTTGATCAGGAATTATGTTGCAAGAATGCAGAAATAAATAACTAACGCAACATGAATTGATGAACAAAATCCAGAACCTCAATGAAATTGCAAACTTGAATTGATAAAATCACAAAAGATGTTCACAAGTATGTAAGAAATGTTCTATTGATCTAAAAACTTTGAACTCCCTTATAAAAACCTAAAAAGTTATTTATAGTACTTAAAATACAAAGCCAAAATAAATTAGGACAACTATGTTGGAACTATCCACGAGTAACCTTCATGGCTCGTAAGACAGTTCACGGTTCATGAGTCGAGGTCTTGTGAAATGTTGTTGAAGCTACTGGAGCTCTACACGAGACCTCCTTGGCGAGTTGTGAAACCTTTCATGACCTGTGAAGGGTCTTTACTGAGCCACTTTCAGAAACTTTTCACTTTCTACTTCTTAAGTTTATGTCCTCACTCTAGGGCTAGTATCATGGTCTACGACTCATGCTCTGGTCTCGTAGAGTGGGAGTCGCTATGCAACCCCTCACTAGAATAACAAATGAAAGCCTCTCTATGACTCGTGGAGTGACCCACGACCCCATACAGGGACTCGTAAACTACCAATCTACTGCAGAATCTATAGTTCAAGCTCAAAACCACGCCAACACTAAAATCCTACAATAACAAACAAAACAAAAATCAAATATACTAACATCGCTTTGAGAACACACAAAAGCCCATGTTTTAAGCATTAAAAGTGTTGTATTTTGGCAGCATATCATCCAATACTTCTCGTCATCTCCTGCACTATCACCTACCGTGTCATCTCATCTATAATAGAAGTTTGCATCTCAGCCGCTACCTCTTCCCTCTCAATCAACTTTGCCTCTCATCTCACAACATCAGGATCATCAGACTCAAGATGAGGCTTCTTTCCAGAGGCATAAAGGGGTGTCTCCTTGGAAACAAAAAATCAATAAACACCTTAGTAGTGGTGTCAGGTGTAGGAATTATGAGCCGTGTTGTTGCTGCTGCTCTCATCTTGGTATGAAGCTAGTAGATCTTCTCCCGCATAACAGTCCAGTTAGGAGGCTAGGATGAACTAAAACTCTGCTCAACTTGCCACTCTAAAGCATCAATGCATCCATGTACCGGTGCAAGTCTCTCCTCAAAGGTGGATGCAAAGTACGTCTGCATATTCTCCTCACCTTCTAAAATTTCCTTGCGAAGCCAAGGCCTAATATACTATAGTAACTGAGTCAACTGGGACTTAATGCGAACCAATCATTGCGTCAGAGTCTGAATAGATGCCGCAGACACAAATACCATGCCTACCGGAGAAGGTTGTATAGGAACAACCTCAGGTGCAGGAATAGAAGTAGTAGTAGTGGGCCCCATCTCTATGTCAGTCTCTTTTTGTGGGGCCCCTTATGTAGCGGGAGTAGCAACACTTGAAGATGAAGGCTCAAATGGTGGTGTTGCGGATAACATCTCTGGTAGATAAACTGGTGGTTGTGGTGCTCGACAGAGGGCCACATGATTCTCATCAGTCTTTATTAGGATGGCATCTAGTATCTTCTGAATCTTGATCAAAGTGTCCACCTGATGTACAATCTCTACCCCTACCCCTATACATAGGCAATAAATCAAATATAGGAAAATGATGGAGGTAGACCTCCTTAGGGCCATCTCATGTATCTCCTCTGCTATCAGGCAGGCCAAGTCAGTATCATAGCTAACAATGATGTTGGCAACAAATACTTTGTGATTCATGGTCAAGGTATTATCAAAATAGGTCGGATGGATCCATACACAATCTACAACCAACAAAAACTTACCGGTGAAGCTGAGGGATGCCTTCACTATCACTGCTACTGTAGAAATCTAGTCAGGGTACTATCCCTGCTCAAAAATATGATCAGTGATCCATCTTATCAAAACGACCCTGTGGTCTGCATCTCTAATCAATCCTCGATCTCTAGTCTTCCCCAATCAGTAGTCATACTTAGCTATAGAAATAGGGGCCTAGTACTTGAGACTAGATAGAAATCGACGAATGGTGGTCTTTAAAATGTTGACCAGAACTCCTCTCACCATCGTTTGAATGATCTAGGCCTAAGTAAGGTAATCTCTTCCCTTTCGGGGTTGACTCCACAGGGGTAGCAACATACGAAGTATAAAGCTTACAAACCATCACCGGGGAGTACTTCCCCGATAGAGCTGCTAACCACTCTAACTGGTAGAGGCCATAGTTTCTCGGAGTCCAGGGGCACTATCAATCCCAGTAGTGATGATACAGGGCTCCTCAAATATGGTATGGGCCTATTTTCCCCGCTCGTCATGATGGAGAACATCCTGATATATAAATTGCATCTTTTAAATGCACTATCTGCTCGTAAATGTATCTGGAGGCAAACGTGGTGCTAGGGCAGTCTCTGTACCCTCTAAATTTGACTCCTCTATTGATCCAGAGCCATCTCTCTCACCTGATTCAGACCCAGATCCCACTCTGAAGGAAGTCATATGTATGAAGTTTCTCTGTCTATCACCTCCCTCGTCAGATTAGGGAGGCTGAGCAACTATGGCCAGTGTATGGGCAATCACTGTCTGTCTAGTAGTCTCCTGAGTCACTCGTGGCTCGATACCCACATCTTGACCAATGCCGAGCTCCTCTACTGATCAATTGGACTTAGAGTTCGTAGGCTCATTATGAATTCGGGTTTGCAGGGCCTCAATCTGGTCACGCTTGGGTCTAGAAGACATAGTACCTGGAATCACATAATTACTCCAACCCATAAGTCTAAAAAGTACAGGAAAGAAAATAAAAAAGTTGTAAAGATAAGTGACAGAATGACCTAAAAAGGCTCATCTATGGACCTTAGGGTAGACTACGGGCTATAGAATCCCTTCGTAGTTAGCCGAGTGTAGTAATTTTAACTATTGGAAGTGCACCTATATGATTCGATATGGCTCATAGAATAGACTATAAGTCGTAGACTAAAACATAGGTATAACTCTAGAATTAATATTTGAAGGCAAGGAAATTACAAAACCAAGTTACGAGCCATAGTCAGAACTATAGCTCATAAGTTGTTTCGTCTGATGACATCCCTGAAAACCCAAAGTTGTTGAACTCACTTATGAGGGGTAACTACGATTCGTGGATTAATCCACGGGGTGTAGAAGACCCTCATGTTGTAAAAAGAACAACAACATGGGTTTTATAAGACCACCACAATGGTTTCATTAGTCAATATCAAACACAAGATCACTTTCAACCACAAGGTTTATGAATTTGAACAACATCGAAGCAACATTATTCACTCAATTCATCCCATAGAACATTTTCACAAAGTTATGCCACACCCCATATGTACGAATCAGTAATATACCCTGTCAACTATCAATTCAATATGTACATATCACTTCTACCATCATAGAACATATTATGTAACATGCTATCATTCAACACACATAATCACATGTCAACAAAAATAGAATAGTTGAATAGAAATCCAATGACAAGTGACTTCATGGTTTTGAACAATGAAATAAACATATTTCATAACAACTTAAACCAATCTCATCATCCTTGCTTGAGATTCATATACGACCTTATAAATTTTTATCAATATTCGCAATTCAAACTTGATTGACTAGGTAGTTTATGAATTCATCATAATTTTGACAAGCATATTCATGGTTCAAGATTAATCAAGTTGTTCCAACCACATAACACACATCATTCATAAGTAATAGCAATTACTAGGGCACAAATATCAAGGAATTGCTCTCGAAAGTGTCTCAAGCCATTGATACAAGTTTTTTGACAAGAATAAAATTTTGGTGAGATCGCATATCAGAATATTGAGCACAAAAGGTCGAAAAATATCAAGAAAAATAGAAAGAACCCTAGGTTTGTTGATTGTGTCACTGCATGGATGGAATTTGGCAAAACCTTAGGTCAGAAAAAATGGCGTTGGTCGGGATGGTGGTCAAAAATTTAGGAAAGAAGAAAGGGTTAGGGTAGGCTTGGCCTTACGAATTCATCTACGAGGCGTACATAGTCATACAACCCGTAGGTTGGATCGTAAGTTCCCCTAACACTTGGAAAGTTCAGAGATCTTACCTATGGTCCACGAACCCCATTCATGACCCGTAGGTTCATTTATTTGCCATAAAGTTTGCTCGTGGAATGAAGTGCACAAAACATAGCTTACTGGAAGTGGTTCTATGAGTTAGTGTACGGGTCATGGTCTGAACCACCGCCCGTAGAACTGGTCATAGAATCAACTTTTCTCACTCTTCAACACTAGTTTGCTGACTTAACCCTTTTCCTGTATATTCTCCATAGAACAAACTATTACCCTATAATCCACTAGTCCTTAAGTCCAAAATTACAACCAAAAGATACAAAAATTAAACTATCTAAACATCTAAAAAGTAAAAACAAAAACAAAAATATATGAATTACACCAAATAGCTTGGGTTGCCTCCCGAGTAGCACCTTATTTAGTGTCATAGCATGGCTTGGACAACTTGGTTACTCAGACTTCACCAAGTGCCCAAACTTCCATCTTTAGCTCATCTGGTCTTTTCATCGACTGACAGATATTGAAGATAACGTTTTCATCATTCAACCTAAACTTGAGTTGACTTGATGATATATCCACTAGGGCTCACCCAGTAGCTAGGACAGGTCTTCCCAAGATGATTGGGAAGTAAAAGTCGACTTCTCAATCCAGGATCACGAAGTTTGTAGAGAATATGAATGTATCCACTTTGACTAAAACGTCGTACAGTATCCCCACAAGCTTCTTTACCATCCTATCACTAATCAATAGCCGTATGCTCATTCGAGTAGGGGCTTCCAAGCCTAACTTCTTGATAATTACAAGAGGCATTAGATTGATACTGGAGCCTAAATTGCACAATGCCTTTGCAAAGTCAACATCTCTGATAGTTCAAGGTATGGTGAATGCTCCAGGGTCCTCTTTCATCTGCACCTAGGACCTTGTTACAGTAGCACTGCAATGCTGAAGATCTTGGGACATCACTTGGGTCACCATCCTCCTTTTGGTCACAAGGTCCTTCATGAACTTTATACTCGGGCATCCTCTCCAATGTCTCAATGAGGGAAACATTGATAGTGAACTACCTCAACATGGAGATGAAATGCTGGAAGTTACCATGCTCCTTATTTTTCTTGATTCTCTGAAGGAATGGTGGTGGATGCCTAGGTATGGACTTCAACTTCTTTTGCGTCACTACCTAATTGCTTTCCCCATCCTTGGCATTGTCATATACCATATCATTTTCTCACGAACCTTATAATCATGAACTGGAATCGGTGGGTCAATGGTATGCTTGGAACCACGTGTTATCACTTCCATGCACTGCCCATCATTCTTTTGATTTTGCATTGTGTTACTTAGTAATGTACCCTTCTGGCACTGGTTCAATTGTGTAGATATCTGACCAAACTATTGTTCCAGCTACTTGATGGCTATAGAATGAGACTCAATCTTCTAATTAATGCTTGAGATGTTATGTTTCATCCCATTAAGTGTCTTAACCTGAGCGTCAACCGTCTTTAGCAATCTATCAAATATCTCCTCAATCCTCAAACTGCCAGTCCCAAAATCATGATTATGTGGTGTCACATAAGCTCCATTCCTGTAACCATCTCTACGACGCCAATCACCGTCTCTGTCTTGGTCCCTATTCTTGATGTTGAGACCTAAGCCTAAGGCCTAGATGTGACACGATGAATGGGAAACCTGAAGGCAACTCAAACAAGCCTCTTAAAATATCATTTGCACATCCTTGGTTGCGGAAGCATATTTAAATAGTCAAGTAAGTAACAAATAATTCTAAGAGAATAGAGGCTTATGAATCACGCTATGGGGATAGATAGGGGAAAAGGATTTGCATAAATCACATAATAAGCAAGTACTAAGGGGAGGGTAAGTAGTACTCAAGCTATAGGGAAATAGGGACTTAGGACTTTCATCACTTCTCATCATATATCAATAGCATCACATAAGGGATAGGGTCTAAGGGATAAATCTCCATAAAAGCTCAATATCTAAACATAGGTACATAGCATAGTATCCAACTACACCTCTAAACATGAATAAGACAAGGGACAAGACATGTCCAAGGCTCACCTTCTAACTAGAAAGTGATGTAAAATAAAGTCTCAACATAAGCAAGATAGAAACCAAATATTATCCCTGAACTAGATGACTCACCAAAAGCAATATCTTCTATGATCCAAATGCTAGCCACGAGCAGGATATCGAGGAGCCTCGGTCCCTAAATAGTTAAATCATGTCGGCAAAAGTTATGTATTAGTACTTTTAATGTACTAGTATGTGGGCATGCAATGCATAAAACATGAGTCGTTAAACTAGTGAACAACATGATCATTTAGAGCATCACTTTAATCGTAAAACATAGGATAATGGGGGACATAAGTTATCATGGATAAGTAAAATAGCCATATCTTTTGTCCTAGATATGGGGAGTATCTGCATTTATGCGAATGTACACTTAGTTTTAAGTGTGATTCTCATGGAATAACCAAAGACATGAATCATAGAATCATCTAGTATAGAGAGGTATTCTACTAACCTATTCTAGAAGACTTTCAAACATAGGTCATCATCATAAAGATAGCTCCTAAATCTAGTCTATGCCTCTACTATTGGCCTATCATCATCTCATAATGTTCACTAGGTGGAGGACTAATACCTCAACCATTCATTCTAAACTTTATAAGACTTGTCCCATTGGACATACAAACATGAGGATAATAATGACATGCACAACTTGTATACCATAATAGAATAAGAGGGTTTTACACTAACATATAACTTTCATAGGGTTTCCAACAAATTTCACAACGTACTTGATATACCTCATCCTCCATCGCATTCATGAACTAGCATACATAGTGAAACCTTTTCATCATTTACAAGAAACTTCATCATTAAACTCTCATCAAAATAAATCATTCATAATTAGAAAACTCAATATGATAATTGGGTGGGCTCATGCATGTAATTTTAAATCATGTAACTAAAGAGGACTACAAATGAAAGTAATGCAATTCATCAAGTTGAATCATCCGTAGAACAAACAACTTCAATCATGCATATAACCTTTCAAAACACAGACATGGAAATATGAAATTCATCTCACTCAATGCTCAACTTCATATTTATAGTCATCACATGCATAATCTCATACTAGCTCAATATTATCAAAGAGTGGCTCAACCAAACCAATGCTTCATAAAATGAAATAAAGGGGTTTCATATCATTCAAAACATTCACAATGTTCTCATGAGTTCACAACATGCTTGATGGCCTTTGAAGATTCTTAACATTCATAATTTACATGTCTTACAATAGGACTTTCATCAATATAGAAGTTTGTCAAATGCATTATTCAAAACATGGTGGGTTATATGCACATAAGTTTACAATCATGCAATTCAAGAGTATAAAATATGAGGGGAGAAAAATAAAGTCATTTAAGAATCATTCAAAATAACCCACCACAATCTAGTAAAACATCCAATTTGGGTATCTTGAAAACCATTCAAAAATTCATAATCATTCAAAGTTTTTCAAGGTTTCATGGCATACAAAGCTTTAGTATTATAGTCATAGAATAATCTCATTTCTTGATACGAGACCATACATTAACAGGTTGATAACCAACATATTCCATAGATATTTCATGCAATAGAGTGATAATAGAAGTTACCCATAATGAATTAGTCATTAAAATCAAGAAAATTTATGAAAATAATTTTAGGACTCCATGGGTGGAAGGACGCATGGATGAAAGACCCAAATACCTTAAATTCTTGAAATAGATAGAGGAAACTTGATGAGACTTGGAGGGATGCACTTGGATTCTTGAATTTTAACAAGAGTTCTTGAAAATCTTGAGATTGGTTAGAGGATTTGGGAATATTAGAGAGTTTTTGTGAGTTAGGGCTCAAAAAATGACTAAAAAGAGGGATTCCCATTTATATGGATATTGGATTATTACCCAATTGTCCTAAAGTGAAATAGAAAATTTTCAGAAATTTTTGACCTATGGCTCGACAAGTTCGCGATGTGGAATTGTTACGGTTTAAGGTTTTTGAAGGCAAAGTTCAATTTTTCTTCCCTGTTTTGGCTAAGGAATGAATTTAGGCTAATTTTACACTACTGGGTGACAACTCCTTGGCACGGCTTGGTCGCGGACTTTTTTGGATAAGCTCCGAATCACTCAAAAAATTATTTTTCACTACGGGCCTTCTAAAAATTGAAGACCACTCCTTTTCAACACAATTCTGCCCCCTGAATAAGAATATGAAGTTGGATTTACAAAATCATGCACGAATTTTGAGATATTCAAGAAATACACTATAGGGCATTTTTTTGAAGAGTGGGAGAAGTGTTACAATATCCCCCTGGGAACATTCATCCTCGAAAGTGAGTAGAGCTAGCATGAATAGAGTGGAACGACATCTATCTACCTTTTATGAATGCAATAATGTGAATCAAACTTTGTTTTCATGCAACTTTCAAGGTCTCTAACATGGACATGATTTTAAAAGCATGAGTATCACGTTTTCTTAATTGCACATGAAGCTTCAATGAAATTACTCTATGAGCATGCATGAATAAAAAAGTAACATGTCAAGACTAAATAAATGATGTATGAGAATGAACATGAACTACCATCGTCACCAATATACCAACACAACCACTTACCAAAACATCAACCATAACACCATAACTTACGAAATCATTTATTACCAACCATTACAATATTTAAGGAAACACATACGTACCAGTCATAGCATTACAAGCTCTCTCTCTTCCCTTCCTAGCGGCTACCAAGAAATCTCTTCTCTTGTGGCTTAGTTCACCACACTCAAAGTAACCTTCTTCACCCGTTCAGCACACTCCTAGGTGAATCTTACCACACTTGTCACAAGTAGGATATGGGTTTCTTTCCTTCTTACTCCTAACCTCCGGTGTCTTGGTAAATGATAATCCACCCTAATTAAAATGAGCTCTCCTAGACTCTGTTACTTTTTTCCTTATCTTCTAATCTTTCATTTGGTCCACATAAGTCATGAGCCTTAAAATGTCCATCTCCTTTACTAGCATAGCGGTCCGGCACTCTTGGACAAGCAAGTTGGATAATCCCGACATAAATTTGCTCATTCTTGCTCGGGGGTTGATAACCAATATCGAGATATACTTGGAGAGTTAAGTGAACTTGAGGGAATACTCCCTCACACCCATATTCCCTTGCTTAAGGTTGATAAATTCTTGCATCTTGGATTCCCTCAACTCTAAGAGAAAGAAACAATCTTGAAATGCATCATTGAACTCTCCCTAAGAAGTGGGACCCAAATCTTTAGTCCTTTCACTCTTCCATTAAATGTTCCATATTTGAGCAACCCCTTTCAATTAGAAGGCCGCCAACTCTGCCTTTTTCTCCAACGTCACACCCATAATGGCCAACATCTTATGCACCTCATCCATAAACTTTTGTGCATCCTCCTTCACCTTTGAACCATGAATCTCGGGAGGATTTATCTAGCAAAATCCTTTACCCTTGAAGTCGGGGTGGAAACATTTGAAACATTAGTACCCCAGTTGACTTGATTGACTACTACTTGTGCCATCATGGTGAAAGTGACCCTAAACTCTACATGTGAAACATTCTCCTCCTGTTGCATGGGAGGGGGTTGATCGTTTGCATCACCCAGTAGAAAAGGTGCAATTCTTGGCAGCATCTTCTAGAAATGGGAAAGAGGGTGTCGTTAGTGAGAGAAAAATTCTCAGGTACGTCTAATGGCACAACATGAATCATAATGAAGTTAAACATTTTCTAAAATACCTCATAGCCTCCTATTCATAGTTGTGGCACATTTCATAACCATGAACAAGACTCTACTTAGTGTAGTATGTGGGATGTCCGAGGACCATTTATAAGCCTAGTGCTTTGGTACCAAGATTGTCACGACCTAAGCCTAGGGCCTAGATGTCACACGGTGAATGGGAAACCCAAAGGTAATCTAAACAAGCCTCTTAACATATCATTTGCAGATCCTTGATTGCTAAAGCATAATTAAACAATCAAGAAAGTAACAAATAGTTCTAAGGGAATAGGGGCTTATGACTCACGCTATGGAAATAGATAGGGGAAAGGGATTTGCATGACTCACATAACAAGTAAGTACTAAAGGGAGGGTAATTAGGACTCAAGCTATGAGGAAATAGGGACTCGGGATTTTAATCACTTCTCATCATTTATCAATAACATCAAATAGCATCCCATAAGGGATAGGGTCTAAGGGATAAATCTCCATAAAATCTCAATATCTCAACATAGGTACATAGTGTAGTATCCAACAACACCTCTAAGCATGAATAGGACAGGGGCCAAGACATGTCCCGGCTAACTCTGAAACTAGAAAGTGAAGTGAAATAAAGCACAACATAAGCAAGATACAAATTGGATATTATCGTCGAACAAGAGGACTCACCACAAGAAAAATCTTCTATGATCCAAATGCTATCCATGCGGAGGATATCGAGGAGCGCGAGTCCCTACATGGTTAGATCATGTAGGAAAAAAATATACATTAGTACTTTGAATGTACTAGTATATGGGAATGCAATGCACAAAACATGAGTCATTAAACTAGTGAACAACATGATCATTTAGAGCATCACTTTAATCGTAAAACATAGGATAATGGGGGGCATAGGTTATCATGATTAAGTAAAATAACCATATATTTTGGGAAAACTTTGGATTTACATCAATGAAAGAGGCACATAATATAAATAAAACTCTAGAAATCATAATGAAGGACATCACACCTACTTGTAAAGAATGTAATATACCTTTATGAGAAATACCAATGATAATAACAAAGGACCATAACATATGGGAAGGAAGACATGTAAGCTTTAGGGATAATGAGTTATGCAACTTTAAGACACCCTTAGACATGCCATAAAGGAACCATCATAATCATCATTAGAGGGATAACTTGGAATAGTAAGGAGAACTTGAACATATGTGAGAGCAACCTTTAACCGACATAAACCATGTTAGTTAAGCCATGGAGTCCCAATGTTTCCCCTACATCGGGAAGAGAGGGAAGTCACTTGCCAAGGTGACCTCCTAAGATGCTTAAGTAGATCTACTAAAGCAAGCTATTAAGCAACCTCTACTAACGGGTGGTCTAGAAGCCAACCTCTACTAGCGGTGACTCCTATTTCCTATGGTGGCACTTAGTTATGGGATAATGGGATTCTGCTAATGGCTTTTTGCCCTAGCTATGCAGAGTATCCACATCTATCCTAAGGTCTACTTGGTGCTAAGTGTGACTCTCACGGAATAACAAAAGACATAAATCATAGAATCATCTAGTATAGCGAGTTATTCTACTAACCCATTCTAGAAGACTTTCAAACATAAATCATCTTCATAAATATAGCTCCTCAATCTAGTTCATGACTCTACTATTGACCTATCATCATCTCACAATGTTCACTAGGTGGAGGAATCACACATCAATCATTCATTTATTCTAAACATCATAAGACTAGTTCCATTGGACATACAAACATGAGGATAATAATGACATGCACAACTTTTATACCATAACATCATAAGAGGGCTTTACACCAACACATAGCTTTCATAGGGTTTCCAATAAATTTCATAATGTACTTGATATACGTCATCCTCTATCACATTCATGAACTAGCATACATATAGTGAAACCTTTTCATCATTTATAAGAAACTTCATCATTAAACCCTCATAAAAAATCACTTATAATTAGAAAAATCAATATGACAATTGGGTGGGCTCATGCATATAATTTTAAATCATGTAACTCAAGAGGACTATAGATGAAAGCAATGCAAATCATCAATTTGAATCATCCCTAGAACAACCGACCTCAATCATGCATATCACCTATCAAAACATGAAATGGAAATATGAAATTCATCTCACATAATTATCAACTTCATAGTTATAGTCATAACATACATAATCTGGTACTAGCTCAATATTATCAATGAGTAGCTCAACCAAACACATGTTTCATAAAATGAAAGAAAAGGGTTTCATATCATTCAAAACTTTCACAATGTTCTCATGAGCTCACAACATTCTTAATGTCCCTTGAAGATTCTTAACATTCATAATTCACATGTCTTACAGTAAGACTTTCATCAATATAGAAGTTTGTAAAATACCTTATCCAAAACATAGTGGGTTATTGTCACGACCCGAATAGGGGGCCTAGATGTGACATGGAGAAAGAGGACCCGAAGACCCTCGATCAAGCCATCATAGCATCATTACACACATCATCAGTTCGGAAACGCAGAAGCTAAAACATGTAGCACATAAGCTCTAAGGATTTAAGGATTTGGGACTCAAGCTATGGGGACAATACGGGAAAGGGATAAGCATACTTGCACATAGCACATAGTCACGCGTCATGCTCAATATTCAAGTCATTTTGATAACAAGGAAACATAAGCCATTACCATAAGATGAGAACATAATCATAGAGCAAGTGGAAAATAGTATCATAATACATAGCTAAATATCCAACATATAAGTCTAACGTACAAGAGTAGGATTTGTCCAAAACATGCCTCTACATAGAAGAGCGGGACCTTGACAAGCTTTGAGGCTCACCCTCAAGTCAAAAAAGTAAATACATGGAAATCATAGTAGATAGATGGTGTCTATTTCCCTTAAACAATAGTGCTCACCACAACAACTCTTCAAAAGAGAATCAAGCATCGTCCGGGAGAATGTAGTAATCACCCTCTTCCCCTACATGGTTAGAACATGTAGAAAAGAATATGGGTTAGCATAATTAAGCACTAAGTATGCGG
>JBCEWC010008645.1:0-19715 GCA_038996855.1 Solanum aculeatissimum | reverse complement strand
GTGTTCACTCAAAGAGATCTTAATTTGAGGCAAATGAGATGGTTGGAACTTCTTAAAGATTATGACATGAGTGTGCTATATCACCCCGACAAAGCCAATGTTGTGGCGGATGCTCTTAGTAGACTTTCTATGGGGAGTGTAGCACATGTGGATGAGAGAAAGAAGGAAGTAGCAAAGGATGTTCACTACTTGGCTAGTTTGGGTGTGCGGTTGACCGAAAATGACAATGGTGGCATCTTTGTGCAAGGTGGATCCGAGTCTTCCTTGGTAGTTGATGTTAAGGCTAAGAAAGATTTAGACCCTTCTTTAGTGGAATTGAAGAAGTTGATTGCCGATGGTAAGATTGAGGTTTTCTCCCAAGAGGGAGATGGTGTGCTTCATTACCAAGATCGTTTGTATGTTCCAGATGTTGATGGCTTAAGGGAGACTATCATAAAAGAGGCTCACAATTCACAATATTCTATTCATCTGGGATCTACCAAAATACATCAAGATTTGAAAGGGTTGTATTGGTGGCATGGTATAAAAAGGGACATGGCTAAGTTTATTTCGGAATGTCCCAATTATCAACAAGTGAAAGTATAACATCAAAGGCCCGGTGGCTTGACACAAGACATCGAGATTCCTACTTGGAAGTGGGAAGATATAAATATGGACTTTGTTGTTGGGTTACCCCGTACTAGGAGGCAATTTAATTCCATATGGGTTGTGGTTGATAGAATGACAATGTCGGCTCACTTCCTACTGGTCAAGACTACCTATAGTGCCGAAGAGTATGCCAAGGTGTATATTCGGGAATTGGTTAGGTTTCATGGTGTGCCAAGGTATATCATATAGGATCGTGGTACCCAATTTACTTATCATTTTTGGAGGTCTTTTCAATAAAGGGTTTGGTACGAAAGTCAAGTTAAGCACCATATTCCATCCTCAAATCGATGGGCAAGCCGAGAGGACAATTTAAACCTTGGAGGATATGTTGAGGGCTTGTGTTTTGGAGTTTAAAGGAAATTGGGATGATCACTTACCTCTCATTGAGTTCTCCTATAACAATAGTTTTCATGCTAGCATCGGTATGGCTCCTTTTGAAGCCTTGTATGGTAGGAGATGTAGGTCTCCGGTTGGTTGGTTTGAAATTGGTGAGACGGCCTTGATAGGCCCGGACTTGGTGGTTGAGGCTATTGAAAAGGTGAAGTTGATTCGAGAAAGGTTGAAGATAGCCCAAAGTCGTTAAAAGTATTATTCGGACGTGAGAAAGAGGGACCTTGAATTTCATGTGGGTGATTGGGTATATGTGAAGGTGTCCCCCATGAAGGGCATAATGCGTTTTGGCAAAAAGGGAAAGTTGAGCCCAAGGTATGTCAAACCTTATGAGATTGTGGAGAGGATTGGTAATGTAGCTTATCGGTTGGACTTGCCTTGGGATATGAGCTCTATTCATCCGGTTTTCTATGTATCGATGTTGAGAAAGTTGGTTGGTGACCCCAAGGACATTGCACCTTTGGAAAGGGTGACAATTGAAGAGAACTTGACTTATGAAGAAGTGCCGGTTGAGATTTGGATAGACAAGTGAAGTGGCTTCGCAATAAGGAGGTGGCTTCGGTTAAGGTGCTTTGGAGGAATCAAGATGTGGAGAGTGCAATGTGGGAAGCGGAGTTGGACATGATGGAGCGATATCCTTACCTCTTCCAATATACTCAAGCCTAATGTACTAGGTTCTATCCTCTCTTTGTCTTGATTCTTTGTTTCTTGAGTTTCATGACATTGCATGCATTCATGAGCACGAAAATGAATTAAATGATGTTTTGACATGAGTTTTGAAATATTTATGATATGATGCATGACCTCTTGGGTTTTAGTTAACATGTCTCTTGTTTTATGATTGATGTCCTCAAGCCCTAGTCTTAGCTCATTCGAGGACGAATGTTCCTAAGGGAGAGATGATGTGATGACCCAAAAATTATCAAAAACTCCTTATGGTTGATCTTGTATGATTTTATACTGGTACTGGTTAAGTTTTGGTAGCCACGGGTTGAGCTTAAGTGGCCGAACGCAAAACGGATCATTTGGTAGCCTAGAGAGGCCGTTTGGACAATAAACTTTGAGATAGTATAACTTTTGATTTGGGTTGAACTGTGTGGTTTGCTATATATCAAATTGAATTTCTTTGAGTTATCTTCGCAACGCAACTGGTTTCACTCCATTCAGAGTTCATATGAGGAAGTTATAGCCACAATAGTGGGAGTGCCTGAAATTTGGAAGACATTGGAAATAGGCCCTAGAAATGGCCCAAGGCAAGGACCACGGACCATGTGAGGGTCCATGGTCCATGTGGGGGTACGCTCCATGGTCCAGTGAGCTGGGGCTGGCCAGGACCCACCCCACAACCCAAGGCATGGCTCACTGACCACCCTACGGTCCGTGAGACCTCCAAACGGACCGTTTGGTGGTCCTTCAAGTGGGGCAGAAGCTTGGCCAAGGCTGGGGGTTGCTTCTTGGGCCACGTGTGGCACCACATACTAGTACAAAGTCCGTGTGAAGCCACAAGGCCCGTGAACCCCCTCGTCAAGTGGTCCAGAAAGTCCTCCGAGAGTTCGCGTTGAAGATTTGGCTAAGGGTTGGCTCACGACCACTTGGACGGTCCGTGTACTGGTTTGATGACCACTGTAGCTGCTCCGTTTGACACTATTTTACAGTTAAGTGTTCGTTTCATCAATGGTAATTTCATGATTTAATTAATCCCTAGGCCCCTCTTAGGTATTCTAAGGTCTCCTAAACCCCCTTAACCTAACCCTAACCTTTATTCATCCATTCTAAGCCTCCTCTATAAACTTTGAAATTTCTCAAATCCTCTTGACCTTCATTGAATAAATCTTGAAGAAAGTTGGGGAAGACAACCTTGCTTACTTAAATTTCCAATTCCCTTGGGGATTGTAAGGTATGTGGGATTTGATTCAAGGATTTTCTTCCATCCTTGAAGACCCAAGAACCCTAACCTTTAAATTATGATTTTAGGCTTCTTCAAGTTATGTGTTCTTCAATTAATGATGTAGTTTAGTGTTGGGAATTATGTGTTGTAGTTTTAGGTGATTTAAACATATTGTAAGCTTGAATTTGATGAATGATTCATGGAAACTCCTGGAGAATTAAATTGCATGTCCCTTTATGATTTAATTATGCATGGGTAAATTGTATTAAGCTTTATTTATGGATTTTTACATGATTTATGATGAATCACCTTTCAAATTGTAAAGTTATGTTTGAATTCCATTACCCATGTTCTTGATCCTCATTCATGGAATATGCATGGATATTGTTATGTTGAAACTCTTGATGAAACTCATGTTAAGACTTGTGATCACATAGTCTCTCCGTTATGGCTCTTTGAGCATATTGGGTGCTTGCACCAACTTGATATGTTTTGCATGCTTGATATGATAAGCTATGTAGATGAGCTACTCTAATTAAATTAACATGGTATTCTCATGAAATATTTTGGAAACTCTTGATGGCCCTTGGCCTAAGCTTAAGTATGATTTGATAAATGGTTTACTTCGACTAATGATGCATGCTTTGAAAATGAATGTAAGTCTATGTATTTTGAAGTTACATGTATATATACGTATTCCCGTAGGATGAGACTTAGTACCGAGGGATTGGAGGCGGGTGGACTATCTCCACAGGGTCCATACTCCTTTCTATCAAACCATGTGCCACCATGGGATTTCTCCCTATATGGGATGACTTGCATGTTTCCCCTTGTTTCAAGGGTTATTAGGGTACTACTTGGCAAGTAGTCCGAATCCGATTAGTGGCTCACTCGGGTCTTTTCATGTTGTCGGTTGAGATCACATCCCCTCTTTATATTGATCGTAGGATTGCATCTCATGCATCATGGCATAACATCTTGTTATATTCCTCTTTGGCTACGTGCATTCCTTTCGTACCACTTGTCCCCTTGTCATGTTGCTTGGTCATACTATATTATCACATGCATTGCATGCCCGCATACTTAGTGCTTAATTGTGCTAACCCATATTCTTTTTCTTCATGTTCTAACGATGTAGGGACCGGAGACGATATCCACATTCTACCGGACGATGCTTGATACTTTATTGAAGACTTTGCTAGCGGTGAGCCCTTTTGTTCGAGGGTAATAGCCACCGTCTATCTTTCTATTTTACTTTATGTTATTTAATTTCTTATGTATTGAGGGTGAGCCTCAAACTTGTCGATGCCCCGCTTATTCATGTAGAGGCTTGTTGGACCACTGTAGACTCTTGTACGTTTACTTGTACGTTGAACATTTTGGTTATGTAATACTATGCTATTTATCCTTTATTGTGAGAATGGTCTCTTTTTATTCTCATGATATGAATGTTGGGAAATGTGAATGACTATATTCTTATATGGAACGTTCCATAATCCCAGTGTGCCCCCATAGTTGAGTTTCCCTTACCTGTTCCCTTAGAGATAATTGCTATGTGTTATGTGAATACATGCTTGTCTCATTCCCGATATCATCCCCATAGCTTGAGTCCCAAGTCCCAAATCCCTTAGAGTTTATGTGTTATGTGTTTAGCTTCCGCGCTTCCGAACCGATGATGTATGTAATGATGCTATGATGGCTTGATTGAGGGCCTTCAGGTTCTCCTTTGCCATATCACATCTAGGCCCCGTATCCGGGTCGTGACAGCTTCACATTTGCAGAGCACTATTAACTTGGACTCCGTGTTCACGAAAGACTCCCTACGTTCACGGAGTGTCGATGCATCTTGTTCTTTTGCGTTCACGGACCAAGCTCTGTAGCACACTTGAATAGTGAACAATTTTAAAGTCGTCATTTAAATTCTTTCCATTATTTTTGACATTTTAAGCTTCGTTATAGGTAGAGTTTTCGAAGGTTTTCAAGGCAAATCGATTGAGTAACTATTTTCTAACCTATTTCACTTATTTACATTGATTAAATTATAATTTTAACTTCTAATTTTGGGATTTTAATGGTATAAAATGGAGATTTTTTGAACTTTGATTTCCAAAGTTTTGTCGATGATTTCTCCCTCATCTTAACTTTATTTTCAAAATTGTTTTCATCATTGAACTCCTTATCACTTGGAAATATTTTCATGCCTTAATTTTTAGATTCTGACTATATTTTTTGGCATGTAATTTTTGACCATTTTATCATCTTTCTCCAAATCAAATAGTTTAATGTCATTAGATTCATTATGCTATTCTGATGCCATATTAGAATAAATTTTAATGAGTTGGAGTACCGTAGAAGGGGGAAAACGACAATTTTGATTTTATTTGAAACTTTATTTGAGGCAAGTGGACTTCTAACCTTTTGTTAAGTATGAATGAAACTTGTATGCTTCTATGTGTATGGAATTGAGTACTTTGGGGGTAGAATTATATTATCATAGACTTGATCATGATATTTTGAATAGAATAATTGTTCATATAGTGATATATTAACTTATAAATTAATTATCAATACGTAACCTATGTGATCTTGTGAATCGTTTGATATTGATAGCGAGATGGTGCTTATATTATGATATGATTGATACATTGAGATTGTGGTGATATTGAGACACTTGAGAATTAATAGATTTCTATTGTTAGAATACGTGATACATATGGACAACTTGCATACCCTATTTCCTTAAACATGACTTATGTGCCATTATCATGTGCTTGTTTGATGATTCATTGATGATGAAAATCTGAAGGAAAATAATTCTGATTAGTGAAAAAGAATGTAAAGAAAAGAAATGAAAAGTCGAAGGAAAATGGTTCCAGCTAGATATGAAAGTTATAACCGAAGGAAAATGGTTTCTATAGATACATGGTCCATGTATGGCCCCCATGGATTTCGACTGAGACAATCATTTGGTAAGCGGATATGTATCATAGGACAAACATGCATAATAATTATTTGACATTGCATCGCATTAATCATATTCCATGGCATTCACTTCATCTTATATCATACCTGCTTTGATGTTACTTTTGTATTGCTTATGACATTGTATACTTATTGTATCCCTTATGTTGAATAAGTGTTGGACCTACTTATATACTTGGTATTGTGATATTATGCTAGTGATGAAGAAGAAGTATGGGTCCAAAAGTGACGAACTCTCTCTGCCTGGGTAAGAAAAATTGAATCCAGCACATACCATTGGATCATACATCAATTCTAAATCTTACAATTAACACATAAATAGGTCCCATAACTTAAATCCAACACCTAAAAGGTTAGCCGAACATAGTGCAATGCTGAAATTGCACTAAGAAAAGCTTTCAATAAACTCAAGCCTCCAAACAATCCCCGGAGCAATCAATCACCATAAAAAATAGATACTACGCATCAAGAGGTGCAAATTTGATACCCATATTGGCACAAATTAGGCTTAGGGGAAAAAGATCAAAATTGGAGCTAAAATTTAAAGTTCCCAAATCTGAAAATTAACTTTAAAATTTAGTTCTACATGAAAAATGGAGTTCGTGGGTGAAAATTCTACTAAAATCAAAAAATTGAATGTGAAATTGCCATTTAGAATTTCAAAATCGTAGACCAAAAATTCCTAATTTTGGACATTCAAAATCTGGAAATTCAAGAAAACAATCAGGATAAAAGCCATAGAAATCAATCAAAACGATGTTAGAAACAGTTACCCAAAAGATTTCTCCAAAAATCCTCTTCATAAATTGCCTCTCAAAGCTTGAAATATTGAAAATGGAGTAAAAATGGTGATTTTACGTCTTTAAAATTGACCTAGACAAAATATACTCCGCGAACGCCTTTAATTATCCATGAATGGAGAAGAATGGATTTACACCTCCACAAATGCGGAAGCATCTCCATTATCACTGAGAAGAGAGAGAATTATACCTCCCCGACTGTGGAGAAGAAAATAGGGCTGCACTAGATACTCCACATCAACAATTGCAAAATTTTAAAACGGACCCTCGATATCCATCTGGGACCCAAATTTCACAAAATAAACATGTATCCAAACTAGAAGTGGTGATTCAGATTCAACAAAATAATCAGAATTTGATTTCGAGGTCTCCCATGAAACAATTACCAATGCAACTTCACAAAACTAGTTTAAAACTCAAAATACCAAAAATGCCTCGGCAATTTTGGAAAATATTTTGAGACCATTTCTAGTGTTAGTTTCACTATCCGAAACTACTGGAACTGTCAGAATTTCGATCCGAGCTTCTGAACTCCAAATATTGACCAAAGTCATACTTTGGTCCAAGAAACAACTCAAAATACAACTTTGGGCCTAAAAGCCTCATTTTAACTCCCCATTCAGTTCTGTAACTTCTCATAGACTAACTTCAATGTTCAGAGCTAATAGAATTGATAGATCCTCAATTTGACACTCGAAACTCAAAATGGTACAAAAGCTCACTTTGTCAACAACTTACGCTTCCAAAAATTCCATAACTTATATTTTCAACTTTTAAAGGCCAAGATTTCTGTTCTAACAATATAGATAGTTCAAAATAGGCCCAAAGTAACTTAGAAAAGGGTAAAAATAATAATTTTCACAAATAAGCCCAATAATGACCGACCAAGTTATTACATCATTCAATACTAAAAATAAAGTTCATCCTTAAACATAAGGGAAAAAAGGAGTACCTGAAGCCTAAAAAAGGCGAGGTTATCTGGCCCGCATATCAGATTCCAGCTCCCAAGTAGCTTCTCGAAAGAATGGTGCCACCACTGAACCTTCACAGAGGTTATATCTTTAGATCACAATCTCCGGACCAGCCTATTCAATATAGCTATAGATTCCTCATCAAATGAAAAATCTGGGTCCAACTCCTCAGAATCATAAGATATCATATATTAGGAATATACCGATGGAGCATAGAAACATAAAAAACAGGATGAATAGAAGATAAACTTAGTGGTAATGCCAACTCATAGACAACCTCACCAACTCTCCTAAAAATCTCAAATGGTCCAATAAACCTAGGACTGAGCTTGCCCCTTTTCTAGAATCTCATCATACCCTTCATCGGAGAAACCTTTAGCCAAACGCTATCACCAACAAAGAACTCAAGAGGTCTAGTCCTCCGATCAACATAACTCTTCTTGTGACTCTGTGCTATAAAAAGTCTACCTTGAATCAAACGGAATTGATCCATAGCATCTCTAATTATATCTACACTCAACACATCAACAAAACTTGAGTCAAACCATCCGATGGGTGATCTACACCTCCGACCATACAAGGCCTCAAATGGTGCCATCTGGATGGTGGAATGGTAACTATTGTTATATGTGAACTTTGCCAATGGTAGGTTTTTGTCCCATTTGGCCCGAAAATCAATCACACAAGCTCGAAGCATATCCTCCAACACTTGAATGGTGCGCTCAGACTGTCCATCTATTTGGAGGTGGAAAGCTGAACTCAAATCCACTCTAGTACCTAAACCACATTGTAGGGCCCGCCAAAAGTGAGAAGTGAACATAGATCCTCTGTTGGATACTATAGACACTGGCACATCATGTAACCTTATAATGTCCCAGATAAACAACCTAGCCAAATGCTCCACACCATAGTTAGTCTTCACTAGTAAAAAGAGAGCCAATTGGTCAAATAGTCAACAACTACCCAAACTAAGTCAAACTTGCCTAAAGAAATGGGCAAACCTGTAATAGAATCCATAGTCCCTCTCTCCCTCCTCCACTCGGGAATGGGTATCTTTTTCATCGATCTATTGGACTTTTAGTGCTCATACTTAACCGGTTGACAATTTAAAACACTTTGTTATGAACTCAGCTATGTCTCTCCTCATGCCAAACCACCAAAAATGTTGTTTCAGATCATGGCACATCTTTGCCATAACTGGATGGATGGAATATCTAGCACAATGGACCTTCTCTAATATCAATCTTACCCAATCTCCCACCTTAGGCACACAAACTCTACCATTAATCCTCAATATGCCATCAAAACTAATAATAGCTGCCTTGGCTTCACCCCTCAACACTTTGTCACAAATCAAGAATAGCCTGGGATCCTCAAACTTAATAGCACAAATATGATCAAGCAAGGAAGATCTACCCTCAATAAAAGCTAATATACTTTGAGAAGGAGAAATATCTAACTGGACCATTTTTCTAATAGTGACTGAACCTTCTAAGCTAAGGTCTCTCCTCAGTCCTCAATAATGACAAACTCCCCAGACTAGTAGCCTTTCGGCTCAAAGCATCATCAACCACATTTGCCTTCCCGGGGTAATATAAAATAGAGATATCATAGTCTTTAAGCAATTCCAACTACCTACACTATATCATATTCAGATTAGACCAAGAAAGATGTACTTGAGACTCTAATGATCAGTAAAGATCTCACAATACACCCCATAAAGATAGTGATGCCATAATTTCAGCACTAATACTACCGTAGCCAACTCTAGGTCATGGGTGGGTTCTTCTCATGAACCTTCAGCTATCAAGAAGCATAGGCTATCACTTTCCCTCTTTGTATCAATACACCACCTAGACCCACACCAGAAGCGTAACAATAAACCACAAAAGACACTCCCTCCTCGGGTAATGCAATAATAGGTGCTCAAGTCAATAAATACTTAAGCTTTTGAAAGGTCACCTCACGATCATCTGACCACTAAAATGCCATCTCTTTCTGAGTCAATCTAGTCAATAAGGATGCTATGTAAGAGAATCCCTAAACAAACCATGGATAATACCCTACAAAACCATGGAAATTCTAAATCTCAGTCACAAAATTAGGCCTATCCCACTCACGAACAATTGCTACCTTAGCCAGATCAACTATAATACCATCCTTTGTCACCACATGCCCGAGGAATGTAACTGACTCGAGCTAAAACTCATACTTCGAGACCTTTACATACAACTTCTCTTCCCTCAATCTCTGAAGTATAATCCTCAAGTGCCGAACATAATCGAACTCACTTTTGGAATAAATCAAGATATCATCTATGAACACATTTACAAAGATGTCCAATTAGGGCTTAAACACTCAATTCATCAACTCCATAAAAGTAGCCAATGCATTAGTCAACCTGAAGGACATAAACACGAAGTCATAATGCCTATAATGGGGCCTAATGGTTGTCTTCAGGATATTCAACTCCTAAAATCTCAACTGATGATAGCTGGACCTCAAATAAATCTTGGAGAATACCGAGGCACTCTGCAATTGGTCATAAAGATAATCAATGCAAGCCAAAGGGTACTTATTCTTGATGTTCACTTTGTTCAACTGGCGGTAATCAATACACATATACATAGTGTCATCTTTCTTCTTCACAAACAAGATATGAGCACCCCAAGGACATACACTCAGATGAATAAGCCCTTTCTTTAGAAAATCCTCCAATTTCTCCTTTAATTCCTTCAATTTAGCTGGGGCCAATCGATAATGGGGCAATAGAAATAGATTTAGTGCCTGACTCCACATCAGTAGAAAAATCTATATCACGATCTAGAGGAACACCAAGCAAATAAGTTAGGAATACATCCATAAACTCTCTAGCAACTTTAGTGGTCTCCAATAATGGGGACTCCTGATAAATAACCCTAACATATGCTAAATATTCCAAACAACCTTTATCCATCAACCAACAACGATGTATATAAAAAACAACTCCCTTAGGATATGAGTGAGGTGCTCTAGTCCATACTAACTGAGGAAGCTCAAGATAAAATAAAGTAATGGTCTTCACATGGAAATCAATGATAGTATGATGAGGTGATAATCAACCCATATCCATTATTATATCAAAGTCTACCATATCCAACAATATCAAGTCAAAAATAGTATCTCTCCATATAAAAGTCATAATACAACCCTGATATATCCAATTCACTACTAATGACTCACCTACCATGGTGGAAACACAGATAGGCTCAGCAAGTGGCTCGTATATACTATCAATATCATGTGATGTGTGTCCACTAAACTAGCCATGCTGACGAGACCTCTTTCTGCCACCCTGCCTTTCATGCCTGATGTGCTCTATCATATGAGCATGATTCACTACACTCTTAAAAGTGCCTCTAACCAACACTAAGAAAGTTGTAGCCTCCTGAAGATACCCCACTAGTCCCTTGGAAAACCATCGAATCCTTTCAAACTCAATATGGATGTTGGATAAACCATATCTAGATAATGTATAAAATCTACCCTTGTAGTCTGACATGAACATAAAACCCTATTGAAGCCTATCAAACTTATTCCTACGGCTATCCGAAGGCTATATGTATAAATCTCTCCAGGAACACCCCTGTAAATTTCTCCCATGTCATAGCTAGAGATCTATCAGGTTGACGAGCTAACATTTACCTCCACCACCCCTTGGTGAGGCTGGTGAATTGGTAAGAAGTGTAAGCAACTCTATGTGACTCCAGAATAGCTAAATTACATAGCTAATCCTGACACTCTGACAAGAAATCATAAGCTCTATCACTAAGGGTGACATCAAATCTTGGGGGGGGGGGCAAGAACATAAACCACTCTAAACTTTTCTACTTAGTTGTGGATATGGCTGGGCTGGTAGAAAATGGTGGCACCATAAAGAAGGGTGGTGCAATAGATAGAGAAATAGCCAAACTTTGAAACTAAGAACCCGAATTCAATCGAGATATTTAGGGTAAAACCGTAGCGATCATAGGAGAATCTTGTAGAACTGCGAAAGTACCAGCATAGATTATAACTGGGTCAAACGGAGCTATAGAAGGACCAAATGGTGCTGTAGAAATCGGTACATCAATAGTAGCAGGGGTGGGAGGTGCTCCCTCCAATCTAGCCAATACCCGCAAGAGTAACTATTGGACAAAAGGTGTAGCATCTAGGGTTGAGGGTAGTGGAATAGGATCTGTAGGCCTTTCTAGCTCATAAGTAGGCTAAGGAGAAACTGATCTAGTGTCCTCTCTGGGCAGAGCTATCCCTCTAGCAAGTCCTCAACCACTATCCCTTTCTCAAACTCAACTTCTGCTTCGAGTGGGAGCCATATTAGCTACCTCGAGCTCTTCTACTGATCGACGGGATCTGGTAATCAATATCAGCATAGAAGGAGTAGATTAGATACTTTTAAAAAGGGTTATACAAAGAAATGTGCTAATAGAATCAAGATGTGAGAGTCTTTCCTATCAAGTTCCTCGTAGCTTCCCAAAGATGGGTGTGGAAGTCTACACACTGATCTACGAGACTATATTATACAACTTGCTCTTGACTCATAAGCCTAACAAACCTAGAGCTCTGATACAAAACTTGTCACAATCCAAAATTAGATTACAACTAAAGAGAATAAAGTAAAGCAGAAACAATCACACATAACATAAATAATCCCAAAACCTGGAGTCATGAGTACAAGAGCATCTAAAGTAGTACCAAGAGTAAATAGAACTGTCTCAAAATAGGATAAAAAGGTGATAAGTTTGAAACATAGTCCATAAATAAACACAATAAAATAAGTCTCAAAGATCCATAATGACTCAATGTCTGAGCCTCACCACTAAGATCTGGATGATTGGAGAAAATTCTGGTTAAATAAATCAACTACCCTATCGAATCCTTGTGCTCGATTTGCAGGGAGAAAAAAAGTAGGGGTGAGTACACTAAAATGTACCTAGTAGGTTCAACCGACTGGGTAAGAGTAATCGAACAAGTATGTAACAATGAAGAATCCTATCACCTACATAAAAAAGGGTTAACACATAATATAATGTAAATAATAATAGGTAAAGACAGTAAATACAATCAATAATACAATGGAACTCTACGTATGAATGCAATGGCATCATGGGCCATGTATGAGGTGGAATCACGACCGTTGGAGGGCCGATGTACACATCTATCGAGCCGAAGCTACACGATAGAACTCATTGACATCGCAGGCTAGGTACTCAAATATCTCAAGATGTTGCAGGCCATAATCAACTATCTCAACATACATCATAATGTCTTAAATGGTGCATATTTATTGAAATATGTGCATACTAATGCAACTAGTCATGTATAAGATATGTGTATACCTATGCAACCAAAATAAGAATAAGATCAATGCACATAGTCCAGTATAAGATACATGTATACCAATGCAACTAGTCAGTTAGGAGATATGTGCATGCCAATGCAACTAGTCATTATAAGATATGTGCATACCAATGTATCCGCTTAAGGATCACATAATAACATTATAACTAATAAATGATCCAAGCCCCCAAATGATCCTCCATTCAGATAAGTTGTCAATCAACTCAAGCCTCCAAATGATCCTCGGATCAATCATTCACTATTAAAAATAAATACTACACATCAAGAGGTGCATTTGATACCTATATTGGCACGAATTCGGCTTAGAGGAAAAATGGTCAAAATTAGCGCTAAAATGTAAAGTTCTCTAATCTGGAAATTGACTTTAAAAATGGGTTCTACACAAAACATGGATTACGTGAGTGAAAATTCCACTAACATTGAGTTCAAATCCAATAAGAAATTGCTACTTAAAGTTTGAAAATTATAGACAGAAAATCCCTAATTTTGGACATTCAAAATCATGAAATTCAAGACAAAATCAAAATAAAAATTATGAAAATTAATCAAAACGATGTTAGAAACACTTACCTAGATTTCTCCAAAAATTCTCTTCAAAAATCGCCTCTCAAAGCTTGAAAATTTGAAAATGGAGTAAAAAATGGTGATTTTACGTCTTTAAAACTAACCAAGAAAAATTGTACTCCACAAATGGGGATAATTAGCCGCGAACGCAGAGAAGAATGGATTTATACCTCTGCGAACATGGAAGAATCTTTGAGAATGCAGAGAAGGGAGAGACTTATACCTCCACAAACGCAGAAAAGAAAATAGGGTTGCACCAGATACTTTACACCAGTAATAGCAAAATCTCAAATGGACCCTCGGGGTCCATCTGAAACCCAAATTTCACAAACTAAACATGTATCCACATTGAAAATGGCGATCCATATTCGATGAAATAATCAAAAATTTGATATTGAGGTCTCCATAACACATTTACCAATGCAACTCGATAAAATAGTTTTAAACTCAAAATATCAAAACTACCCTCAACAACTCCAAAAAATATTTTGAGACCATTACTTGTGTTACTTTCACCATCCAGAACTTCTAGAACTGTCAGAATTTCAATCCGAGCTTCTAAACTTTGAATGTTGACCAAAAACCTTATTTTAACTCCAAATTTAGTTTTGTAACTTCTCATAGATTATTTTTGACGTTCTAGAGCTAATGGAATTGATGGATCCCTGATCTGACACTCAAAACTTAGAATGGTACAAAAACTTAATGTTTCAACAACTTAATCTTTTAAAAATGCCAAAACTCATATTTTTAACTTTTAAAACCAGTATTTCAGTTCAAACAATATAGATAGTTCAAAATAGACCCAATGTAACTTATGAAAAGGTTAATTAACAATTTTCACAAATAAGCTTAAAAATGACCAGCTAGGTCATTACAAGGCAGTTGAACAAAGCGACTGTTAAGAACATGTACCTATTTCCTCGTACATATGACTTATTTGATCAGCTCAAGGGAGTCACCTAGTTTTATAAGATCGCTTGAGGTCGGTGTAACACCAGCTTAAAATTTGACCATCAGATATACCCAAGACAGCCTTTCAGACCAGGTATGGCCACTATGAGTTTCTTGTGATATCTTTTGGTTTGACTAACGCCCTTGCAACATTTATAGAGTTCATGGATTCGGTGCTCCAACTGTATATGGATTCATTCATGATTGTGTTCATCGATGATATCATGGTTTATTCCAAGACCAAGGAGTACCATGTGAGGCATTTGAGGATTGTACTTTAGAGGTTCTAGGAGGAGAAGCTATATGCCAAATTCTCCAAGTATGAGTTTTGGTTGACTTCGGTAGCATTCATGGGGCACGTGGTGTCTAAAGAGGGCATTTGAGTTGACCTGGTGAAGATTAAGGCCATTTGAGGTTAGGCTAGGTCTACCTCAACTAAGAGATTTAGAGTTTTGTGGGTTTGGCTTGTTATTATCGCCATTTTATACAGGGTTTGTCCATTATTGCAACTCCACTGGCTAGACATACTCAGAAGAATGTGTTTTATTGGTCTGATGAGTGTGAAGAGAGCTTCCAAAAGCTCAAGTCATTGTTGACTACAAATTCTATTATGGCATTACCGGAGAAGGGTATGGATATCATTATTTATTATGATGTTTCAGGAGTGGGGCTAGGTGGTGTGTTAATGCATAAAGCAAAGTTTATTCCTTATGCTTTTAGACAATTGAAGGTCCATGAGAAGAACTACCCCACTCATGATTTGGAGTTACCTACGGTCGTGTTTGTGTTATGTTGTGGAATCAATATATCGAGTCCATTATAAGATTTTCACTGACCATCATAGCTTATAGTATATTTTTAGTTAGTGGGATCTAAATCTGAGACAAAGAAGGTGGATTGAGCTTCTAAAGGATTATGACTTGCCTATTCTCTATTATCCCAAGAAGGCCAATGTGGTGGCCGATGCATTGATTAGGAAGGACTCCAACATGGGGAGTTTAGCAACTATCTGAGTTGAGGAGCAACCACTAGCTAGAGATATGCAAAGATTGGCTAATGGGTTGGTGAGGTTACAAATTTCAAAATAGGGAGGAGTGCTTGCTACTATTGAGGCCCACCCATTATTGATGGATCAAATTCGTGAGAGACAATTTGAGGATGAAAAATTATGTATGATCTAAGATAAAGTGACTAGAGGTGAAGCTAGAGAGCACTCTAATGGTGTTTTTAGGATTGAGAGTCATATTTGTGTGCCTAAGGTGGGTAATTTGATTAGATTGATATTTGAGAAGGCTCGTTGTGCTAGATATTCTATACATTCTATACATCTAGGGGCAACAAAGATGAACCATAATTTGAGTTAGCATTATTGGTGGTCCAGTTTGAAGAGAGATACAGCAGAGTTTGTAGCCATGTGCTTGACATGTCAACAGGTCATGTGTGAGCACTTGAGGCCTGATGGAGAGCTTCAAAGGATTCTCATTCCTGAGTGTAAGTGGGAACATATCGCCATAGACTTTGTTATTAGCTTACCTCCTACTATCAGGGGTTTTGATTCTATTTAAGTAGTGGTGGATCTATTGACCAAGTCCATCCACTTCATTCTGGTCAAAGAGAAGTATACAACTGAGAGACTTACCCAACTTTATATAATTCAGATTGTGAGACTTCACGGAGTCCCAATTTCTATTATGTCAGATCGAGGTTTGTTATTTACTTTATATTTTTGGAGGGCTTTATAACATGGTTTGGGTACCCATCTGGATTTGAGTGTCACTTTTCACCCCCAGACTATTGGCTAGTTCGAGATGACCATCCAGGTATTAGAGGATATGCTTCAAGCCTGTGTCATTGATTTTAGAACTAGATAGGACCAACATTTAGCCTTAGCGGAGTTTGCGTACAACAACAATTATTATTCCAACAATCAAATGGCTCATTTAGGCCTTATATGGCCGAAGATGCAGATTGCCCATAGGGTTGTTTGACAGTATAGAAGTGGTGAGTATGGGTGTTGATATGTTAAGAGATAATCTTGAGTGGGCACGATTAATATATAATAGATTGGTGACAATCCATAGTGGCCAAAATAGCTATGATAATAGGGGGATTGACCTTTGGAGTTCGTGGCTGGTGACATGGTTTGGTTGAAAGTCTCACCTTTGAAAGGTATTATGAGGTTTGGGAATAAGGGAAAGCTTATTCCGAGGTTCATTTTTGAGATCCTTGATAGAGTGAGAGAGGTAGCTTATAGACTTGCCTTGCCACCCAACCTATCATAGCTCTATCTCATGTTCCATGTTTTGATGTTACGACATTATATTCCAGATGAGTCTCATGTGATTTTTATGGATTCAGTTGTGTTGAGCCCTGATTTGACTTATGAGGAGCAATCAGTAACCATCTTGGATAAGCAGGTGAGGAAGTTGAGGAATAAGGAAATCACTTCAGTAAAGGTCCAGTAGAGCCATAGGCCTGAGAGTGAGCCTACGTGGGAGATAAAGTCAGATATGCATGCCCGATATCCTTAGGTTTTTGAGCCTTCATGTCAGTCCCTTATCTCATATTAAAGGATGAACATTGTTTTTAACAATGGATGATGTAATGACCTTGAAGGTCATTTATGATATTTTTGACCAAAGTACCATTTTGCCCTTCTTTATAGTTGCCTTGGGTCATTTTTGGAAGAATCTATGAGTCAAATTTTGAAAATCTTGTAGAAAGTTAGAGCTTTGTAAAAGAAAGAGTTTTAAAAGGGTTAAATTAGTAAATTTTGAGTTTCGAGGTCATTTTGAGTTTCAGTGTTGTAATTTAATTTTGTCAATTTCATTAGTTTTCGAATGGTAAATCTAGTCTAACAGAACTTGTGAAACTTAATTCAGAGTTAAAATGAGAATTTTAGGTCCAATGTTATGTTTGTAGTTCATTTTAGATCATAGGTTTGACGTTGGTCAACATTCAGAGTTTCGGAGCTCGTATTGAAATTCTGTCAGTTCCGATGATTTTGAGTGGTGAAACTAATGCTAGAAACGGCTTTGTTGTAATTTTCAGATCTTCCGAGAATATTTGGAGTGTTTGAGTCTGAAACTAGTTTAAGTGATCTTTATCGAGTTCAGGACCTTAGAGGTTCTGGATTTGATTTCTGACAGTTACATTAAGTCCAAATCGTCGTTTTCTGGTAGGATTCTATGTTTGGTTTGTGTTCATGGGGTTTCAAACAAATTCCGAGGTCCAGTTCATATTTTATTGGAATAGTGTTATTACTGGTGCAGGTGATACTAGTACTCCACGTTCGCGCCTTTAGTACCGCATCCACAGAGATCAAACTGTGTAGACCTTCACGTTCGTGGAATAAGGCCCACGTTCATAGAGAATTATTACCTTGGCCTCTATTTTCGCAGAAGCCTCCCTGCATTTGCAGAGTGTCAAGGTAGCTTATGCTTCCGCGTTCACGGACCAAGTTCCACGTTTGTAGAGCACAAAGCACACCTAAACAGTGAATAGTATTAAAGTCACGATTTAAAACCTTTCCACCATTTTTGACATTCCAAGCTTCGTTCTAGGGAGATTATTCAAAAGTTTTCCCGATAAATTGATAGGGTAACTATTTATTAAACTATTTCATTGATGTGCATTGATTAAATTGTAATTTTAACTTCTAATGTCGAGCTTTTAGTGATGTATATTGGGAATTTCTCGGACTTTGATTTCCAAGCTTTTATTGATGATTTCTCCCTCATCTTAACTTTGTTTTTGAAACCATTTTCACTGTTGAACTCCTTATCACCTTGGGAACATTTTTCTGCCTTAATTTTTAGATTCCAGCTACATTTTCCGGCATGTAAATTTTGACCATTTTACCCTCTTTCTCCAAATCAATTGATTTTAATGTCATTAGATTTGTTATGTGATTATGATGCCATATTTTAATAGATTTTGATGAGTCGGTGTACCATAGAAGGGGGGCTGCGACAATTTTGATATGATTCAAGATTTTATTTGAGGCAAGTGGACTTCTAACCTTTTGTTAAGTACGAATGAACCTTGTATGCTCCTATGTGTATGGAATTGAGTACTTTGTGGGTAAAATTGTATCATCATAGCCTTGATCATGATATTTCAGATAGAATAAATGTTCATATGGTGATATATTGACTTATAATGAATTGTGGATACGCAATCTATGTGATCTTGTGAATTGATGTGTTGTCGAAATGCATCACTTTTGATGCTTAAAAGTTGGAATTTTGTGTGTTTTCAATGCGATGTTAGTAGGTTTAATTGTGTTTTTGTGTTTGTTTTGCAGGATTACAGTGTTGGCAAAGTTTTGGGAGAAAGATGCAGAAGTTGTTGGTTTTTGGTGTTTCATAAAACCCTCTATGGGTCATGGAGTAGTCCACGAGTCATGGAGAGGGTTTCGTATAAAGTTCCAGTGAGGAGTGCAAAGTTGAAGTCAACTCTACAAGGAGGATCTATGAGTCGTAGAAAATTACAGAGCCATAGAGTGATAGTTGTGCCTTGAGGTTCAGAAAAAGAAGAGATGCTGAAAAGTCATTAGACGAGACCTTCCACAAGCTATAGAATTTTACACAGGTTGTGGAATGGCTTCGTAGAAGCTAACTCTTGAACACTACCAAAATCTAAAAAACTCTGATCTACGGGTCGTGAAGTTGTTTACGAGCCATAAAGAGGTCCCGTGAAGATTGCCGACACAGTTTTCCTTGTTTATTTTGGTTTTGTATTTTACTTATTATAAATAGGTTTTTAGGTTATTTTTCATAATGTTTACAGAGATAATGAAGTTTGAACCTTGTTTTAGTGAATACATTTAGGGGTCGTTTGGTACAAAAATGAATAACGCAGGGATTAGTAATGCTGGGATTAGTAACACAGGAATTATTTTTTATCAAGTGTTTGGTACATTGCTTCCTATCTAATCTTGTGCTTGGTTTAAATCTCTACAAAAAGCTTCTTTCCAATTATATCCTTGAATTATTATGAAAATTTCTATATATTTCATGTAATTAGATCAAAATAAAAAAATAATCGTGATTTTTAACTAGTTAGGAGAATAATAATTTTATCATCATATTTGTTATTTTCTCACTTGAATTATTTGAG
>JBCEWC010008644.1:0-19716 GCA_038996855.1 Solanum aculeatissimum | reverse complement strand
GGGCATTTTAGTCTTTTTGGATGAAAGTTGGTTAGTAGCGGTTTTTCAAGTGTCGGGTTAAGGAGGCCTTAATCTATTTTTTTATGGTTCTATTTAGTCAGAAACGTTGAACTTAGAAGGGTTAGATATAGGATTTTTATTTTTGGGGTTATGAATGACCCTCGAGGGTCCTTTAAGAGAATAGTCTTAATTTTTTTTTCTGATTTCTAATAGCTAGTTTTATTCTCCACATTAACGGGGCCTTAGCCGTGATTGTAGAGGGTAGTGTTTCCTAGCCTCCGCTTTTGCAAAGCATTGGCCGCAATTGCAGATAATAGTGTTCCTGCCCTCTATGTTCCCAGATTCTTGGCCACAATTGTGGAGAGCAAATGCCTGGGAAGAGCTCAGGTTAGGAAATTTTAAAGAGGTCTTTTAAAATAAAGTGTTTGGGTCAGTTTTTCTAGCTTTAATCCTACATTACCCATCCATTGTTTCACAATTGCAAAACCAAAATATTCCAAAAATTGGGATTTTCTCATGAACTTTGAAGTTGATATTTTGGGCAATTGGGAATGTTTTCTGACTCATTTTTTATGTTATTTTGCATGTGATTTCCTAATCTTTTTGGTAACATATTTTTTCCATAAAAATTCCAAATTTACTCTTAGCCCTTGAGAATGACTTTTTGGATCAATTCGTACTCGATTTTTAAAAATAGCGAAATGGGTATCATTGTTCATATTTTCTTTTTGGAATTCTTTATTTAATTAAATTTCATAAATTCGGAGGCTCAACATAATGTAAAAGTCCAAGTCCCGAGTTGATTTCTTCGCTTTAAGGTAAGTGGACCTCTTGGCTTTTCCTTAAGTGTATTGAACCTTGTATGCATTGTGTGAATGCGAGTAATGGAAATTGGTGAAGGATTTCGTGTAACTTGTGTATTTAAAGTTATAGAATGAGTTCTACTGATCTTAAGTGGGATAAGAAAAAGAAAGATGTTCTTATGTGTAATGTAAGATGTGCCATGAATGATCTAAATGGTTGAATCAACTTACTCCTGATAGTGTACTAAAACTATCTGGTTTGGAATGTGTTTGATGGTTACATTCCTCTCATTGAACATCAATATTGTACTACTATTGTGGTGATACTTTATGAGGATGATTGAAATAGGGGTTGGGCCACATGATTTGTGGTGAATTCACATTGAGAGGAAATAAAGGTAGGGCCACATGATCTGTTGTGGATTCATATTGAGAGAAAATAGGGGTCGGGCCACATGATCTATGGTAGATTCATATATGAGGGATCGAACAACACAATCCATGGTGATTCATATATGAGGGGTCAGGCCATATGTGACGTGGTATTACATGGATTTATAAATTTGCAATGGGTCTTATAGTAAGATTCAACGGGTATGTGTAATGACTCCGAAGGTCATTTTTTACTATTTGATAAAATTATCATTTTACCTCTTCCGTTAGCGGCCTCGAGTCATGTTTGATTGGGTTAAAAAGTTGATTTTAAAATTTTTTGTGAAAATCAAGATTTTTGCCAAAAATTGAATTTTTGAAGGTTTAAGTTGCCTACTTTTGCAATTTTTAGACATTCGGAAATTTGAGTCTCAGAATGTAATTCTGTCAATTCCATCAGTTTTGGAGTGTGGAAATTGGCCTAGGAGAGTTTGTTGGAATTAGATTTAGAATTGTTATGTGGATTTTTGGTTTGGAGTTGGAAATTGAGTCAAAGTTTGAACTTGGTTTGATTTTGATCAATGTTATGAGTTTTGGTGCGCGGGTTGATTTTCTAATGATTCCATTTATTTCGGGAGGTGATTTTAGTACCAGCATGAGGCTTGTTATAATATTTGAGTGCTTTGGTAGTATTTTGTATTTCAAGTGGCCTACGTTAGTTTAGTTGTGCCTAATCGAGTTTTGGGTTAAGAAGAACTCATATTCAATTTTCAATGATTCTATTGGGTCCGGAATTTTAAATTTAGTGGGGTTGAATGTATGGTTTGTGTATACGAGGTTCTGAACGAATCTCAATGATTGATTCTGAGTCTTTGAAATTATTGAAAATTGTTATTGTGATCTAGTGTGCAGGCCTTGCTTTAGTGAAGGCCTAGTCGCTAAAGCAATCTCACTATAACGACCAAGCCGTTTTTATAGCGAAGCCTGCATGTTTTGCAGGTGTCGCTATAGAAATATGAGAAAGGGGTTTTAGACCCCTAGTTATATGTTTTTGAGTATTTCCTCTATTTTTAAACTTTGAGAGCCTGACTTGGATGACTTTTGCTTGATATTCGAAGGCTTTTCACTGAAAAAGGGATTTTCAACCTTCTTTTTCATTACCCATTAATTATTCCTTGCTTTTAACAACAAATTTGGAATTTCAATAGAGAAAATTTGGGAATTTTTCATAAACTTGGGTTTTTCATGAAAATGATGATTTCGAGCTCATTTTAGCTCTGTTTTTAATTGTTTTTCACTGATGGTTTTTCGATCATGAGAGAAACATTTTCATCTAAACATTTTCAGATTTTGGCCTTGATTTGCAATAATAATTTTTTGGATGATTTTGCCCTCTTCTATAAATTTCTTGATTTTAGTGTCGCTCTTCTTTGAAAATGATTATGAATTCATTTTTAAATAGATTGTGGTATTTCGAATTCAATTCAGAAGGGGAAGACTCTCTCCTTGAATTGATTGTATGCATAATTTGAGACAAGTGGACTCTAAATCTTGTTGGTTTTAATTGAACTTTATATTTTCCCTGCTTTGGGTGAAGTTGGGGACTAGTGAAATATTTTAGGGGATATGATTGGGTAAAGGGGGATGTTGGTGTGATAATATGTATAAATTGTCTCCTGAATTGATGTGTATTTGTTGATAGTTTTGATTCTTGTGTTGGGGATGCAAAATAAGCTTGTAATATCGATTGTTCACAATGTAGTATAGGTTAATATGGACTTAATTGTTGATCTTTGACTCTTGTTTTGTAGAAACGTTTATCAAAGTACTATATAGGTGATAATTGAACTAAGGGTTGTTGAATCAAATACTTGAGAATATGGATCAAATGGGAAGTAGCCGTAAGGTATGATGATATAGAAATTGTTGAGAGCTTGTTCCATGATGTGATGTGATTATTATGTATTGCTAGTGATGATGATTTAATGGTCGAAGGAACTATGAGGTTGAACATTTGATTGTTGAGTAAATGACTTATGTGGACACTTTTGCTTGTTTTCATGTTTATGGAAGTGATATTGAGTTGTGATGACTTGTATTTATTTGATATTCCTTTGATAATGAAAAGACGAAAGGAAATTTTTCTGGCTAGATGATAATGAGATTGATTTGATGTGATTATTGAATGTAGGGATAATGTTGACTCTTTGCATACTCTCATGTCTATATGTTATGTGCTTATGTGTTTTATTGGAACATGCTGATGGAAGATGCTTTCAGCAAAAAGAAAAATAAAATAAAGAAAAATCAAAGAGAAATTGTTCCAACAAAAGAAAAAAAAGAAAGAAAGAAAATACCAAAGGGAAATGGTTTCAGCGAATACGTAGTCCATGTGTGCACCCCATGGATTTTAGTCTGACTATATGAGCAGATGTGTATCGTACGACAAACATGCATCACATGTACTTTACATTGCATAATGTTTCTTGCATATTATGGCATGTCATCCAATTTCATCTCTTGTATTAAAGGTGTTGAATTGCATTGAGTGCGATATATTGAATGACTTGTTATTCTAGATTGTTGAGATTGACTTGTTAAGATGTTAAGAACTGAGACTGTAATTGTATATTTTATCTACATTGTGTATGTTGGCCTTTGCTACATGTAGGTTTATAGTCCTGAGGTATGTGGTTGGGATGGAAGGAGTGCTTAGTTCTTTATTCTCTACCTGCGATTAGGTTCTCTTGTTGGGTGTTTTTGGTACTCGTCCTTATTTTTCTACACATATGTGTAGGTTGTGAGCCTGAACCCAGTCGATATTATCATTCTTTTCATGGACCAACCTTTTGAGAGATTGAGAGGTAGTTTCTTATTTATCCCGCCTACTCTCAAGACTATTTGACTTCTATGATAGTTTTTTCTATTTGAGACACAAGGACTATGAGACTATTTTACTTTCTTTTGACCCTACTATTTTAGAGGCTTGTATCATATGATAACCAGTTCTATGATGGTTTTAGATTTGGATATGATACCTTATGCTTTATCCTATGTTATTTAGTTTGTACTATTGTTTTAGTTTCTACATTATTATATTATTATTTGTTTAGGCTGACTTATCTAGGTGGGTTAATTAGGAAAGTTCCATCATACCTAAATTTTGGGTTGTGACAATTAGGTATCAGAGCCCCAAGTTCAAAGGTTTCATATGTGTACCAGTCTAGTCGAATAGAGTCTCAAGTATCGCCACATAAATATCCATTTCTTATGTTTGAGAGGCTATGGAGGCTGTTAAGAAAACCCTCTACTGCCTCTTTCAATTCAGCCGTGCATGAATTCCTGTTTTAGTGTTGTGTGTCGTGTGTTCTTTTGGCAGATGGTCAGGGTTAGAACTTTAGTTGGTAGGAGAAGAAGGGAGGCAACTCCCGAGGGTTTTATTGAGACCCTAGTTTGGGGTAGCGGTAGAGGTAGAGGTAGAGTTAGAGTTTGAGGTAAGGGTCGAGGCCAAGGAGAAACACCAACCTAAGATTATGAGAGGGGTATCTCCCCCGAGTATGAGCCCGAGGTTGGAGTAGGTCAAGCTCCTTTTGGGTATGCAATTGCACCTTTACTACAAGATATCTTACTGAGAATGAAGGGTATGCTCAATAGTCTTGCAAAGGGTGGCAGTGTTACAAACATATCGAGAGGTTTTCAGACCCGTGTAGGTAGATAGATTCCTATAGTGCAGGGTTCGACAATTCAAGGCCTGATGGGTCAGCACCTATCCATGTTTCCTGCATCGGCATCAATGACTCCTAATCCAATTTTTTGGTACATGGTCAACTTAACTATGAGAGATTTTAGAAGATGGGACCACCCAGTTTCAAGGTGCCGAGGGTGAGGATGTATATGAGTTTCTGAGATTGTTCCATGAGATGTTAGAGGCCGTGGGATTAGTTGATCCACAAGGTGTTAGGTTTGTTTCCCTTCAGCTTCAAGGTGCTTCCACAGAGCTGTGGAGAACTTACATGGAATCAAGAACAGCGGGATCTCCTCCGGTGCAGTAGAATATATATGTTTTAGTGTCTTTCGAGATTGCTTCATACCTTGGAGTTTTTGAGAGAATAGTCGGTTCGGTTTTGGGGGTTTGTCCAAGGTGGTACGTTTATTGCTGAGTGTGAGCCACGTCTCTGCCAGTTGTCTTGTCATGTTAAATTATTAATTTTGGTAGAGACAGAGGGAGTTTGCAGATTTGTGGAGGGTTTGGTTTCCTCTATCGGATCTTATGTCTTCAGACCAGTTTGTGAGAGGGTTTCCTTTCAGCCTAGTGTGAGCACTACTAGAGAGGTAGAGGTGGTGGATCGTAGGAAATGTAGGTACCCCAAGCAGACTCATTTGTCTGGCCAGTTTTCAAGGACAACATTAGAAGGTAAAAGTTCTTTCAAGGGTAGTGATTCTTATCAGCCCCGAGGGACAGTTAATGCATTATAATCAACATTCGAGGGTGGTTTTGGTAGTTATATAGACTCATCGAGGTCATCACAGTAGTTTTCTCATGGGAGATCTTACTTTACTTGTGGGAATCTAGGACATCTTGCATGGCAATTGCCTATTCAAGGTCGAGCAGGCCCCCAACCCGATTCTATAGTTGCAGCCGGGAGGCCAGTTCCTCAGGCTAGAGGTCATTATAAAGTTTAGCCTGGTAGAGTTGGTCATGCTTTAGGTATAGGGGTAAGCGATACTTTGATTAGGCATTTAAGTGGAGGAGATGTTCAAGCTAGAGGAGCTCAGTGTTATTTTCCTTCTAGAGGACCCAAGGTAGAGGCTTCAGATGCAGTGACTAAAGGTATTTTCTTAAGAAAACTAATTATATGTGTTGTGTTGCTCTGAGATGTGTCTTCATACCCCTATGTGATCCTTACTTTGACTTTGGAGTTGGCTTACTATATGTGTGTATTGCCTGAACATATGTTGTCCTTTATTTTCGATAGGTGAGCCTTTAGTGGTGGATCAAGTGTACCGATCATATTTTGTTTTTGGTAAGCATAATCTTCAGTAGGTACGAGTATTCTAGAGGCAGTAAGGTTGACGAAGAAGTAAGTGATGATAAACTAAGGTATAAAATCTTCAAGTATAGATTATTGTTGAATGAAAGATTTGTCCTCATGGTGTGAATCAAGATTTGAACCTTAGTTGTAGGAAGCATAGTTCATCTTATTAAGGTGTGGGTTGGCTAGGTGATAAAATGAGCAGCCGTGTAGGTTCCTTCTGTATGACGTCGGTTGCAGATTCTATTACTTATGATTGTGGGGGAGCTTTATCACATGAGTAGTTGGGGTAAAGTAAGAGGTAGATGGTTGTGCGATTTTGCTAAGGTATAATAATGATACATGGGTTAAGAGGAAATATAAAATCCTTGGACACCAAAGAGTTGAGCATATAAGATTGGATCATGAGTATGGGTCAAGCATTCAAACATCCCCGCGGCATTTGTGTGACCACATTATAAGAAATGCAATAAAAATAAGATAGCACGGATAGAACCTTGGTTTAAAGTTGAAGATGGTACAAATTTGTTGCTTTAAGTTTATATGTAACCATGTGAGAAGGACTGGATCGGCATCGGGTTATGGAAGCTTATCAACTATTTTTTTGGATATTTTTGCTTGCTTTGGGTGCTAGACAGAAAGTAGTCCTAAGCTATGATGATATAAAAGTTGTCTAGAGTTGGAGCCATAATGTGATGTGATTATTGTGTATTTCTAGTGATGATGATCTAAGTGTCGAAGGAACTATGAGGTTGAACATTTGATTATTGACTAAATGACTTATGTGGACAATTTGCCTATTTTCATGTTTATGGAAGTGATATTGTGTTGTGATGATGTGTATTCATTTAATGTCCCATTGATGATGAACAGACGAAGGGAAATGGTTTCGTCTAGATGATAATGAGATTGATTTGACATGATTATTGAATGTATTGATAGTGTTGACTCTTTGCATACTCTCATGTCTATATGTTATGTGCTTATGTGTTTCATTGAAATATACCGAAGGGAAATGGTTCCAAATACATCAAACATTTTTTGTAAATGTCTTATACAAAAAGAACTAAACACCGTATAATAAGAATGTTAAACAATGGAGGAATTTTTCAAAGCTTACCAATAAAACATCAACTTGTGGTGCAATAAAAGAAATGGGAGCTGCCATTATTGCATTTCCACGATCAACTTTCTGCTGCTTATCCATCTTCTAATAAGAAATATGAAACACTAAGTCATATATTATGCTAAATTAAAATTGTGTGAAGTGATATTAGAGAAAATTATCAAAAAAAAATCATTTAAAGAAATAAAGATGAAAATTTCTAGTTTTCTAGTCATTTATATATGTCAATTAATTGTTACAAACTTGATAAAAAGTCTAGAATATACCAAACAAATAAAAAAATAGATGTTTTCCAAAGTATTATGCTTTCAATAACAAGAGCAATGATTTTCTTGAGAAATCCAAACTTCTTTGTAACTCTTC
Organism: Solanum aculeatissimum; assembly: GCA_038996855.1. Lineage (NCBI taxonomy): Eukaryota > Viridiplantae > Streptophyta > Magnoliopsida > Solanales > Solanaceae > Solanum > Solanum aculeatissimum. The sequence continues at coordinate 12,019 of JBCEWC010008644.1, read as the reverse complement.
TAGCATCATGACATAAAAAAAATACTTTCTATTCCTGTTAAAAGAAATTATAGCTTCAAAAGTTATACAAACTAATTTATCTTTTAATATATTTATTTATAACATAATTTAAGAGGAGTAACGATTGTAAGTCAAGTTCTATATACGAATTCAATGTTTGTTCAATTTTCATCAAAACACCGTGCTTATTTAATGTCTATTAATATAACTTTTTTATATGGATATAAATAGTTCAAAAGACTTTATTACGTAGTGAGTTTAATCAAGGGTAGAGATTGAGTTTTTCCATTTTGATCATAGAATTTGTATCGACGTAATGTCATAGTAATTTTCTAAATCATGCGTTGTTTGGATTTGAAACAAAAAGATTTATATGTTTTTAATACTTTATAAAATTCTCTCTCTACAAATAAAAACTCTTAACACAAAGTTGAGTTGAAATCTTCCTTACCGATTGAGTCTTGATATAAGATTCTATGAAGTTAGGTGATCCAATAACTTCAAAGTTGTGAATATATGTTAAGGTACTTTTTGAATTATTGTAAGTGTATCGAATGTGGTTTAAGGTTATAAGGGACATCCAAAGTCAAGGAAATTCAAAAACATTTCTATCGGCTAAGTTAAAGTTTGAGTTCACATAAGGGTCAAATTTAAATGATCATATATCTCAACAAATAATGAATTAGGTGACCCATTACCTATCAAATTATATGCCTTTGAGTCCTCTTTCCAACGCCAGCATTTTCACCTTATTAAGAGTTTGCAGTAAAGAGTTATGACCATTTTACTAAAGTATGTCTGAGTTGCACACTTCGACAAGTTGAGTGACAATTCGGCACATCGCCAAATTTGATCGTTGAATGGTTTCAAAACCCCCAAAAAGAAGTAATTTTAGGCGATCTAAAGGTACCATATGGTGCTTCACTAATTGGTTAAACAATGGGACCTTTAGACTGCCAATTTGACCGACGAAACTCATTAAAAAATCTTTTTTTTTAATTTTTATGATTTATTACTTTTCCAAAAGGATATCTTTGTCCTTTTACCCTTAATTAACATCCCTAACCCTATCCTATAGCTTAATAACCTCCCCATTAATGCATAAACCTCTGAAACATCAAATTTCTCACGTTCTAAATTCTCCCGAGGAACCGAGGAAGAAGCTAGGATTCTTCATCTTTAAGCTTCAGATCAAAAGTTCTTTAAATTTTCTCTTTTATATATGTAAGGCTATCTAAAATATGAATTAATATCTTCCATGTTCCCCATAAATAAGATCGATTGAATTGTGAATGATTTGAGCCTTCCATGAATGTTTTCTTGAGCTTTTCCCTAAACGCTAGAATATTCTTACATGTTAGTAAATGATTGTGTAAGGTCCCAAATGTTGGAAAGTATGAAAGTGCAAAGAAAAGTGAAATTTGGAAAAATTTTAAGTACCATTGGGTTTTACAAAAGGCCATATGGGTCGTAAGTGCTACCACAAGCCGTATCTTGGGTCCGTGGAATGATGGCCAGACTTTGTGAAAATGTTGATTTCTGAAGTTGGGAATACGAGTCATTAGATACCCGTAGGTTGACTTACAAGTCTTAAGTCCTATTGTAGGTTGGGATTCAGAGAAGTGTTTAGAAGGTCCAAAGGTTATCAGACGAAACACCCTTTCTTATGACTTGTAGACTAGACCACGACCCGTAATCGGGATCTCATGGTCCTATTTGACAGACTTTTAAAAGGGGAAACTTTGACCTTTCCTATTACTTAAAGCCTATACTACGTTGTTTAAGACTCAAATGAGTCCCTTCCAGCCTTATACAACCCTATACCACTTCAACCTACCCCACTCTAAAAATATCTTAAGTCTAAAATTCTCCCAAACACTCTTAAGCTCATTCAAGGCATTCATGTGTAAGGTGCAAGATAGGGTTTAGGATTTCTCAACTTTCAAATCTGATTTTCCTCCACTAAATCACCAAGGTATGTTGGTTTTGATTGTATCTTTCATCCACAAGCTCAACCACTCCTCTCTCATCTATTTTCAAGTTATGGATATTCATGGGTGTTTCATGAACTCTTCTATTTGACAAATATTATGAAGAAATATATGATGTATTACCTTTGTACATGATTATGCATTGAAATGCCATGGGGGATTTATGGATTTTTATGATTGTTTGATGACATCCTAGTTAAGTCTTATGATGCTTGTGGTGGGTTATTTTGAGTAATGCTCATGTGATTTTATTTTACTCCTTTCATGTCATTTACTCTTGAATTGCATAGTTTTGAACTTATGAGTATGTATCCACCATGATTTGATTGAATATACATGCCAAACTTCTATGTTGGTGAAAGCCTTATGGCATGTTATGTAAACTATGAATGATATGAATTTTGAAAAGGGTTTTTGTGAATGCTATCAGTATATTACGAAAAGTTATAAAGCCCTATTTTGATTTTATGAAGCCTTGGTTTTAATGAGCTATTCTACGAAAACATTATGACATTATGATGCTTTGTATATTATGATTTGATTATTCTTTGGGATTGTGATCTAGCATCGAGCTGACCTTGGTGGGTAACCATTGTCCCATAACTATGCTGCCCCATAGGTTGTGAATTGCTTATGGTATGATTAACCGAAAAGGGGGAGTTCCCGTAAGATACATGCCACTTAATGTCCAAAAAGGGTGGTGATCTCATAAGGAATCTACTTTTGTTATCCGAAAAGGGTGGTGTTACTATAAAGCTCTTATCTTATGATTTTTTGAAAAAAGTGATTTCCCGTAAGGTAACCAAAAAGGGTATTGTTCCCATAAGGTGTTTGTCAAGAACTTTCCAAAAAGGGAAGGTTCTCTTAAGGAAAGTATTTAGTTTGCCTTGGCAAAGTAGACCACTCCATGTCTGGTATGGAGTGAATATTGGAATTCCAAGTAGTCGCTCACTTGGTATTACATGTCAGTTATGGTCCTTTCCCATCTATGTATGATATTTTATATGATTTGATGATTATTAATGTATTTGATTAAGTCATTGATCATTTATGACATATTGAACTTATATTCGTTGATTATGATTATGTATATTGTTTAATTATGGAATATATCCTTTGTTGCATTTCACCCCACATACTTAGTACATTACAAGTACTAATGTATACTTTTGCCTACATGATCTAACCATGTAGTGATCAGAGCTCCTATCTATCCTCCTCCTCCATGTGGCTAGACGATTTGGTTGAAGAACACTTTTGGCGAGTCCTCCATATTCGGGGAAAATAGCCATTTAATTTCTTGCTTATTTAGGACTTGTCTACTTATGGATATTTATCATTTGAGGGTGAGCCCGGGAGATGTGTTGTCCCCCGTTCCATTTGTATTAGAGGTGTTATTGGATACTTGAATATGTATGTTATGAGCTCAACTTTTACAAATTATGTATTATGAAAGACTCCCTTAGTCCCTTATTCCCTCTTATGTGTTGAATGCTTATTGTGTTGATGAGATGGAAGTCTTAAATCCCTAATTGACCCCACAGCGTGAGTCGTACTTACCTGTCCTTTAGACTTTACTTGCTATCTAATCCATGTAATCCTCTTCCCTATGACATCCCCATAGCGTGAGTTCAAAGTCCCGTATCCCCTAAAATTATTTGCTACTCGTTTTTTATTATTTTATGCTTCTAGATCCAAGGATGTGTCATGCTTGCTTGAGAGGCATGTTTTGGGTCCCTTAGGGTTCCCCATTCGTTGTGTCACATCTAGGACCTAGGATTTCGGTGTGACAAAACTTTGTATCGGAGCATTAGGTTTGTAATGGTCTTCAGAAATCCAACACATTGGGTCAATAACATCTTGGCCATGGTTGTGAAGCGCGCCACAACTATGAACAAGAGACTATGAGGCGTTTTAGGAATGACTCACTTGTTCATATTTTATGTTGTGATTTAGACTTAAATTAATGTTTCCCTTATTCTAATAAATGGTCTTCTGCTCTTCTATATCATGGCTTAAATACTAGCAACACAAAGAGCTCCTTAACCTGAGGGTGCTTAGGCCTTTCTAGCTCCTCAACGTCTCTAAGGAGAGGAATGGGTTATGCGTGCCCAATATCAAAATATTATTACTTTGTTGGAACAAGCCATGAACAATCAAATAAAACAAGGAGCCCAAGATCCTCATGCACCTACTCCGGCCTCAAGGGTGAGGGGTTTTGCGAGGATGAACCCACCGGAGTTTTATGACTCCAAAACAGAAAAAGATTCCCAAGAATTCATTGAGGAGATGTACAAGGTGCTTGCTATTATGGGGGTTAGTTAGGAAGAGAAGGAGAAACTTGTGCCCTATCAAGTCAAAGGCCTTACACAAATTTGGTTTACCCAATGGAAGCTAGAGAGGGAGAATGATGATCTAATCCCATGGCAAGAATTTAAGGCCGCCTTCTTCAACTGTTTCTTTCCTATGGAGTTAAGGGAGAAACGATAAAGAGTTTATGAACCTCAGGAAAGGTTTTGTGAGTGTTAGGGAGTATCCCTAAAATTCAACAACCTCTCAAAGTATGCTCCTCACTTGTTCGCCGATCCTAGGGAAAGAATGCACAAGTTCATCTTGGGAGTGTCTGACTTGGTTAATAAGAAATGTCGCACCGCCATGCTTGTGGGTGATATGGATTTGTCTTGGATCATCACTTATTCCAAAAAACTTGAAGGAGAGAAGCTTTGAAGGAGGAGGAGTGGAGAGTCCAAGAGGGCTCGGTATAATAGTGGTTTCCAAGGTAACTAGGGTGGTTTCTTTCTTCAATGCCACAAATTTCAAGGCCAAGGGTCCTCTAATACCCAAAGCCAAAGATTTATTAATGATAAGGTGTGTAATCCTAAAGCTCATGGTGGTAATGGTGGCCAAATAATTTCTAACTGCGGAAGGTGTGATAAGAATCATGGTGGTAGATGCTATAGAGATGTGGGTTCTTTCTTCGGGTGTGGAAAAATGGCCCACAAGATTGTGGATTGTATGAACAAGGGTAGAGACGGTCGTCCCCAAGGATAAGGTGCACATGGTGATCAAAGGACACAAGGTGGCCAACAAGGAGATTCTCCATGCCGCAACCACTTTTATGCTCTCCAAGGGAGACAATGGGTGGATGCGGTGCCCGATGTTATTACCGGTATGTTAAATATCTACAATCTTGATGTGTATGCTTTATTGGATCTAGGTGCCACTCTTTCTTTCAATACTTCTTTTGTTGCTAATAGACTTCATGTGTGTCTTGAGTTGTTGTGTGAACCCTTCAAAGTGTCTACCCTCGTTGGTGGATATATTGTTGCTAAAAAAGTCTATAGGGGTTGTCCCATGTCTATATTGCATAAAGTTTTGCCTTGTAATTTTGTTGAGCTTGACATGGTATGTTTTGGCATTATCCTTGGGATGGATTGGTTACATGCATATCATGCCTCTATTGATTGTACAACCAGCAAAGTTAAGTTCTAATTTCCTAATGAACCCATCCTTTAGTGAGTAGGTCATGATTTGGTGGTTAAGGGTATGTTCATCTGTTATCTTAAAGCCCGAAATTGATTTCTAAGGGTTTCATATACCATCTTGTAAGGGTTAGGGATGTTGAATCTAATGTCCCTCCTATGAGTTGGTGCTGGTGGTTAATGAGTTTCTTAATGTCTTTCTCGATGAACTTTGCGGTGTTCCTCCTAAAAGAGAGATAGATTTTGGCATAAACCTCCTCCCCGATACCCAACCCCTTTCCCTTTCCCCTTACTGCATGGCCCCGATGGAGTTGAAGGACCAATTGAAGGATTTGTTTGAGAAGGGTTTCATAAGGCTTAGAAAGTCTCCTTAGGATGTGTTGGTGTTGTTTGTAAGGAAGAAGGATGGTTTGCTTAGAATGTGTATCGATTACAGACAACTCAATAACGTCACTGTGAAGAATAAGTATTCCTTTCTAAGGATAGATGACCTATTTGATCAACTTCAAGGGGCTAGTAACTTCTCAAATATTGACCTTCGGTCCGAGTATCATTAATTGAGAGTGAGGGAGTGTAATATTCCCAAAATGGCCTTTCGAACTAGATATTGGCACTTTGAATTTGTAGTGATGTCTTTTAGCCTAACTAATGCTCTGACGATATTTATGGATCTCATGAATAGGGTATTCAAACCCTACCTTGACATGTTTGTGGTAGTATTCATAGATGATATTTTGATCTATTTTCGGAGTGAAGAGGAGCATGTGAGACACTTAAGGGTAGTGTTGCAAACATTGAGGGAAGAAAGATTGTTTGCTAATTTTGACAAGTGTGAAATTTGGTTGAAGTAAGTTTCATTCCTAGGACATGTGGTATCGGGTGAAGGCATTAAAGTGGATCCAAAAAAGACGAATATGGTAAGCAATTAGCCTAGACCCCTGACTCCAACAAACATTAGGAGTTTCTTGGGTTTGGTGGGGTACTACCAGAGATTTTTTAATTGTTTCTTTTTAATTGCTTCCCTTTGAAAAAGTTATCACAAAAGAAGGCCAAATTTGTATGGATAGATGAATGTGAAAGAAGTTTCCAAATGTTGAAAGACAAGTTTACAACCGATCCTATTTTGGCCCTATCAGAAGGGTTTATGGTATATTGTGATGCTTTGAGAATTCGTTTGGGGTGTGTTCTGATGCAAAGTGGAAAAGTCATTGCCTATGTTTCTAGGAAACTAAAGGTGTATGGGCGTAATTATCTCATCCATGACCTTGAGTTAGCGACTGTGGTATTTTCCTTGAAGATATGGCACCACTATTTATATGGGGTTCATGTAGATGTGTTCACGGACCATAAAAGTCTCCAATACGTGTTCACCCTAAGGGATCTAAACTTAAGGCAAAGGAGGTGGTTGAAGTTCTTTAAATATTATGACATGAGTGTGCACTACCATCCCAACAAAGCTAATGTTATAGTTGATGCCTTAAGTTAGGTTTCCATAGAGAGTGTAACTCACATTGATGATAGAAAGAAAGAATTGGCAAAGGAAGTCCATCGTTTTTCTAGGTTGGGGATTAGATTGAATGAGGCCAAAAATGGAGGTATGGTGGTGGTAGATGGTTCTAAGTCTTCCTTGGAGGAAGAGGTCAAATCCAAATAAGACCTTGACCTCGCTTTGGTGGGATTAAAGTCATTGGTGAAGGATGGCAAGTTGGAGGCTTTTTCCCAAGAGGGAGATGGTGTCCTTAGATACCAAGGTAGATTATGTGTACCCGATGTCGATGGCCTAAGAAACTTGATTTTGAATAAGGCTCTTAATTCATCTTATTCAATTCACCCTGGTTTTACGAAGATGTATAGAAATTTGAGAAAAGTGTATTGGTGTGGTGGTATGAAGAGAGATATTGCCAAATTCGCAGTAGGTTGTCATAATTACTGACAAGTCAAAATCGAACATCAAAAGTTGGATAGACTAGCCCAAGACATAGAGATTTCTACTTGTAAATAGGAAGAAATCAATATGGACTTGTGGTTGGATTACCAAGGACTAGAAAACACTTTGATTCTATTTGGGTTATTATTGATAGAATCACAAAATCAACTCACTTCCTACCGGTCAAGACTATTTATGGTGCCGAAGACTACACCAAGTTGTATATTCATGAGTTGCTGAGATTAAATAGGGTTCCATTAGCTATCATCTTAGATTGTGGTGCTCAATTTACTTTACACTTTTGGAGGCCTTCCAAAGTGTCTGTGGTACTAAAGTCAAGCTTAGCACGACATTTCACCCGCAAATGGATGGTCAAGATAAGTCAACCATTCAAAATCTTGAGGATATTCTTAGAGTTTGTGTCTTGGAGTTTAAGGGTAGTTGGAATGAGCATCTTCCACTTATAGAGTTTGTTTACAAGAATAACTATCATTCTAGCATCATAATGGCTCCTTTTGAAGCTCTATATGGTAGGTGATGTAGATCCCTGGTTGGGTGGTTTGAAGTAGGGAAAATGGCCTAAACTCATTCCTAGGTCAAAATAGGGAAACATTGAACTATACACAAATATGACCTATACAAGAGCAAGTCCGCGTCGCGGGTTTGGTTCACCATAGTACAAAATTTTCTAAACTTTCACTATTTCAGCTAAGGGCAATTAGGTAATAATCCAGTACCCTTGTAGATGGGATTCCTTCATTGTTGAACAATTTTGAGCCCTAAAACTCACTAAAACACTCTCCAAATGCCCTCTAATCCTCACCAAATACTTTAATCACTTTCAAGATTCTCAAGAACAATTGTTGGAATTCAAGAACTCAAGTGAAGTCCTTCAAGTCTCATAAAGCGTCATTCATCTATTTCAAGGATTTAAGGTATGTGGGTCTTCATCCATGGGTCCTTTCACCCATGGACCCTAACTCTTCACTTTTATAAAAATTCCATGATTTGAAGGTGCAATACTTTATGGGTACTTCTCGTTATGCATTATGAATATGATTTAAGTTTTGTTCTATCAAGATTTATTTGATTATGAATGAATATTTATTGAAGGTTATCTTATGATTTGATTTATGACTTTTGAATCTATGCATGCTATGATTTCTTGGAAAGCTATGAAAGATTATAAATTTTTGGAATGAATTTCATGATTCTCAAATTGAGGTTTTTCTAATATGTTGGTGGGTTGATTTAAATGGTTCTCAAGTAACTATGTTTTACTCATTCTTTCCCTATTCAAATGTATTTCATGACTTTTCAGATTAAGTATGAATACCCACCATGTTTTGATCAACATTATGAGCCAAGCTCCTTAAGTTGATGAAAGCCTTATGGCAAGATATGTGAATTGTGCATGTTGTGTATGTTGAAGAACTAATAAGCATGTTATGAGTTCACGAGATTATTATAAATGTTTTTAATGATTTGAATCTCTACCTTTGGTTTTATGAAGCTTTGGCTTTGATGAGCTAATCTAAGATGATATTAAGCTATTATGAGATTATGCATATTTTGAATATCTCTATGATTTAAGTATTCCTTGGGAATTTTGACCTAGCACCAAGAGGACCTTGGTAAATAACCATTATTCCTAAACTACGTTGCCTTCGTAGGTTTGTAATTTCCTTATTTCATGATTAACCGAAAACGGTGGGGTTTCCACAAGGTACATGCTAACTAATATCAAAAAAGGGTGGTGTTCCTGTAAGGCTTCTATCTTATGTTAATTAAAATGGGTGGGTTTTCCGTAAGGTACATTCTAACCAATATCCAAAAAGGGTGATGTTCCTAGAAGGCTCTTATCTTATATTAACCGAAAAAAGGTAGAGTTCTCGTAAGGTAATCGAAAAGGGTGGAGTTCCTATAAGGTATTTGTGAGGTACTTTCAAAAAAGGAGAGGTTCCCGTAAGGTGAGTGTTTGGTTTACCCTGGAAAAGTAAACTGCTCCTTTATTCGGTGTGTAGTGAATATTGGGATTCCAAGTAGAAGCTCTCTTGGTCTTATTTGTCAGTTATGATCCCTTCTCATCCATATATGATATGTTTTTTTATTTGGTTATCCTTATGCATGTTTCTACTAGGGCTTCAAACATTGATGTCGTATTGAGCTTATATCCTTTGAATATTATTATGCATCTTGTCTAATTATGGGTTATTTTCTCTCATTGCATTGCACCCTACATACTTAGTACATTCTAAGTACTAATGCATACTTTTTGCCTACATGATCTGACCATGTAGGGACCGGAGCTCCTATTCATCCTCCTCCTCCACGTGGCTAGCCGGATCATTTAAAGATTGTTATTGGCGAGTCCTCCACTTCGAGAACAACATCCACTATCCTTTCATTCTTTGTTAAGACTTATTTACTTTGAGACATTTACTTTTGAGGGTGAGCCCTGGAGATGTCTTGGCTCCCGTTCCACCCATTTTAGAAGAAGTGTTGTTGGATATGGATAAGTATGTTATGAGTTTGACTCTTACTATGCTTATGTAATTATGGAAGTCTTTCCTTAGTCCTTGTCCCCTTCTATGTGTTAATGCTTGTTGTTGATATGATTTGGACGTCCTGAGTCCCTATTATCCCCATAGCGTGAGTCATATTTACCCATGGCTTAGTTATTATTTACTATGTGTTTGTGCTAATTCTCTTCCCTATAACATTTCCATAGCTTGAATCTAAAGTCCCGCTTCCCTTAGAATTATTTGCATTATGTCTAATTGTGTTTCCGCAACCAAGGATGTGCTACTTATGCTTAGAGGCTTGATTGGGGTCCCTTCAGGTTTTCCATTCTCCATGTCACGTCTAGGCCCTAGGCTTGGGTCATGACATCATATCGATAAAAGTTATCTTGAAAGACCTATAATTTTTTTGAATAAATATAGCACTTAACTAAAAAATCAGCAAAATTGGTGAATAGAACTTAGACTTATTTTTATCTATAAATGTTGTTTCTATGATACAGTCCATATATTGTATATCAATAAAAGAACAATTCTCTTTCATAGAATAATTAACACCAAAACGTTGCTTAGAAATTCATTAAAAGATTTTTTGATATATCTCAAAAGGAAAAAAAACACTAAACACCTTCTAATCGAATGAGCTTTTCAAAAGCTTACCTCAATAACATCAACTTTAGATTCTTGAGGTGTTATAAAAGATATAGGAACTTCGATTAGTGTTCCATCTTCATCACCATTAACTTTGTGCTGCTTATTGATATTCAAGTAGAAAATATGGAAAACAAATAGTTAGATCTTTTATAAAATGAAAACTTGTATGAAGTGATGAAATAGATTTTCACAAAAAGAAATATTAAACTACTCGCTTATGTGTGAGTCTGTGTGTGTGAAGTAATATTTTATGAACATAATGAAGGTGCTGCAATACCAAAAAAAATTAAAGAAAAAAGAATTTTGTCCATCAATCTTATACATTTGGCAATAAGATTAATGATTGTTGTAGTCATGCATCTCTTAAACTTCACAAAGTTCATTGAATTTGTGATAAAACATTTATCCTAAATTCAAATTTCTTTCAAAACAAGTTAAAATTTTGGGGTAAAATCAATTTTAAAATCTTCTTTTTCTAATGAAATTATTAAAATTTATCAAAACTTGTATCACATATTAAATTAATTCGCACCACAGTAATAATTATTTCTCTTTTTGTTTGGCCAAATTTAAAATGATGAATCTCCTCTATTCTGACCTACACATACTAGAAGTTGCATACTTAAAATGAGAAAACAAAAATAAATGGCTAGAAAAGGAGGAAACAATCTGGAAAACCTTTGATCCATTTGACTAGTGCTTGTGATAAATTTCCAAACTGGAAAAGAATTACTATGATATTCGTTGCACCGATATGTGAATTGACTCTATTTAGTTATTATTAATTAAATTATTCTCCCTATCTAAAAAGCCTTATATACATTTTCTCAGAAAAGTTAAAATATGAAAAGATCATTTGAGATAGTTTGGTCATTTCGAAAGTTGTTCTATAGATGAATCAACCTATTCATGTGAAAGTATGACAAGTAGAGTGTCATAACCCGGATATGGGGCCTAGATGTGACATGAAGAAAGAGGACCCGAAGAACCTCGATCAAGCCATCATAGCATCATTACACTCATCATCGGTTCGGAAAAGAGGAAGCTAAAGCATGTAGCACATAAGCTCTAAGGATTTAGGGACTTGGGACTAAAGCTATGGGGACAATACGGGAAAGGGATAAGCATACTTGCATGTAGCACATAGTCATACATCATACATAACATTCAAGCCAATATCATAACATGGGAACATAATCCAGAGACGTGATAAATAACATCATATATATATAAACAAAGATCCAACATACAAGAAAAAACGTATAAGAGTAAAGATTTGTCCAAACATGACTCTACATAGAAGAGCGGGGCCTCGACAAGCTTTGAGGCTAACCCTCAAGTCAAGAAAGTAAATACATAAAAATGAAAAGGTAGATAGATGGTGGCTATTGCCCTTGAACAATAGGGCTCACCACTACAAGTCTTCAATGGAGTATCAAGCGT
>JBCEWC010008643.1:0-16144 GCA_038996855.1 Solanum aculeatissimum | reverse complement strand
ATCGATATAAATAAACTTTAAGTTGTGAAGTTTAATTTGATGTTGAATACAATTTAGAACTTAAACTCTATATACTTGTTAAATTGAACTTTACGACTTTATATACTTAGAAAAAAATCAACTTTTGCACTCTAGAAACTTGAATTATTATATTTTAACATAAAAATTAAATTTTAAGTAGTTGTGAACTTTAAGTTGAATAGAATTTAGAACTTAAACTTTATACACTTGTTAAAGTGAACTTTAGGACTTTAATTTTAACTTGAATTTAGATTTTAGAATTAACTTGAACTTTAGAATTTTTAATTTAAGTACTTAGAATTACTTCAAATTAATATGCATAATTATCAACATCAAACTGTTGAACTTTAATTATACTTGAATATATTTTGTAGATGGATCATCGTTTGTGGATGTATGACATGTATTATGAAAATGATGGTGGATTAAAATTTATATTTATTTATGGTGTTAGAAGTTTCATTGATCATGCAATGACACTTGATATTTTTAAGAAAAACCAATTGGTTAGGTGTCCTTGCAGTGCATGTAGTCGCCTAAATTTTTTTTAGCTCAGATGAAGTTATGGTGTATTTATATCGTAAGGGATTTAAGCTCGGATATTTTGTATGGGTAGATCATGGAAAAATAGATGGACTGAATGATGTATTTTATAATTCGATGCCCGTGAATGAATATAATATGCTTGTACCACATGGCCAAATTAGTTTTGAACATGATAGAAATCAACATGACACATTTCAATATGATAGAGTTCATGAAATAATTAATGATGTTTTCGGAATTCAAGGGGGATGGAACTTGAATAATTTTTTAATGAAGCTCCTAATAAAGAAGCAAGATGTTTCTATGAAGAATTAGAAAAGGCTAGTTGTTCATTATGTGAGGGGAGTTCGTATTTTGCTTTGTCTGATGCCGTTAGATTAATGAATGTTAAATTGGATTGGAATGTTCCTCATGCAGCTATAGACTCAATGGTTGATCTCTTGGGTGAGTTGGTTAACCCTGAGTTTAACATGCCCAAGAACTTCTATCAGACAAAGAAATTGATTTCCAAATTAGGATTGTTACATGATAGAATCATTGTGGTGTTAATCGTTACATGTTATACTATAAGACTGATAGTGAATTGAAAAATTATAAGTTTTGCGGTCATGCTCGTTATAAGACCACCTCGACCGGAAAGACGGTTCCAATTAAGGCAATGCATTATTTATCTATTATTTCTAGACTAAAGAGGTTGTATGCATCAATGAGGTTTGCCCCACAAATGAGATGACATCGTGAATATAGAAGGCCACCGGGTGTCTTGTCTCATCCATTTGATGGAGAAACATTTTTATAATGTATATTCTGACTTTGCTAGTGAGCCTAGAAATACTAGATTAGGGTTGTGTGTTGATAGTTTCACACCATTATCTAATTTGTCTCGCCTTATTCTTGCTAGCCTGTGTTTCTTACTCTATATAATCTTCTTCCTGAAATGTGCATGACAAGTCCATTCATATTTTTAAGCTTTGTTATTTTGGATCCTCGTAATTCAAAATGTTTGATTGATATCAATCTAAAATCATTGATATATGAGCTTAAACAACTATGGTTTGAAGGTGTAGTGACATATGACATATCAACTAAGCAAAATTTTGTTATGCGTGTTGGTTTAGTATGGACTATTAATGACTTTCCTGCATATGGTATGTTGTCTGGTTGGATGACTGCTGGAAAGCTTGTTTGTCCTCATTTGCATGGAACATAGTAAGGTTTTCACCCTAAAGCATGACAGAAAAAATTAATGATTTGATTGTCATCGTCAATTCTTGCCAATGGATCACGAGTTTAGAAATATAAAACATGCGTTCAGAAAAAATAAGATTGAGAATGATCCCCTACCTCCATCATTGACAGGGCATACAATTTGGAAGAGAATTTCTTATCTGCCTAAAGTTACAACGGCTACAACACATTCTATACTTTCTAGATATGGTGTTGAACATAACTGGACCAATCAAAGCATATTTTTGGAGTTGTCATATTGGAAGGATAATCTCTTGCGACAGAATCTTGATGTGATGCTTATTGAGAAAATTTATTTTGACAATTTGTTCAACATAGTGATGGATGTCAAGGGGAAGACAAAAGACAACCCAAGAGCTAGATTGGACTTAAAGGAATATTGTAGGAGAAGAGAATTGTGGCTGCAGGAATGACCAAATGGCAAAATTGTCAAACCAAAATTAATTTTTCATTCACAATGGATGAGAAACGTGAAATGTGTGAGTGGGTGAAAAATTTGAGGATCCCAGAAGGATATGCTTTAAATTTAGGCAAGTGGATAGATCTGAATGAAGGGAAGTTGATAGGTATGAAAAGTCATGATTGTTATGTATTCATGAAAATTTGATTCCTATCGCTTTTAGCAATTTACCTAAAAGGATATGGAAGTCAATCACAGAGATAAGTCTTTTCTGTAAAGATTTATGTTCTGATTAGTTGTTGCAAAGTAGTTTAGATAGGATGGAGGGAAATAATCCTATTATTACTACAAAGTTGGAGAAAATCTTTCCATGTGGCTTCTTCGATGTGATGAAGCATCTTCCGATTCATCTTTTACAAGAAGCCCGACTTGGAGGTCCTATTCAAACATGATGGATGTATCCATTTGAAAGGTAATAATTTTTTATTATATAAGTAATTAATTTTTTATATAATCTAATCATTGGTTAACATATTTGCGTGCATCCATACATACAGAAAAATTAGAGGCTTCAAATAATCAATTAAGCAGAGGACAGATTGAAGGATCAATTGCGCAAGATCATATTGTCAGAGAAATAGGTGATTTTTACTCTTTTTACTTTGGGAATGAAATTCCATGTAGGACAAATAGGTCAAATCGCAATGATGAGGGTGATAGTGATCCTATGTTTCCACCTATTTTAATTTTTAATCAAAGTGGACGAGGATCTAAAAAGCGTGAAAGACAAAGTCTCATTACTATGGAATATCAATAAACTATGACCCATATTTTGCTTAATTGTCTTGAAATTCAGTCATATCTTGAGTAAGTGTTAAATTATGTTATCAAATTACATAGTAATATATGAGTACTAACTGAAAAAACTGTATGTGTCAACAAAAACTTGTTTGTAAACACATGGAGCAACGAAGCTATATATATAAGATTTTGAACATGGTTAAAGAGTTATGTAAGTGTGAAAGTTTAAACATATTGAATCGATAAATATAATATATTCATTTTATACCTAATTGTATTATCATGAATACAACATGTAGGTTTATGATGAATACTTAAACATCGAACATTCATCATTTGTGAGAGAGATCACACTCGAGCCTGATTCTCAAATTCATACACTCCATACGTACTGTGTGAATAATTTTAAGTTTCAAACTGAGGAAGTTTCTATGTACAAGTAAATCAATAATAGTGGTGTGTGTGTTCAAACTGATGTCGACGATAATATCCATACTATTAAATATTTTGGTGTCATTTTAAGAGATTGTTGAACTAAGATATTCATGTTGATCTAAGAAAAAAATAGTATTATTTCGATGTAAGTGGTTTGATCCATCACAAAGAGGCACAAGAGTAGACCAGTAACATAACATAATTAAAGTTAAACATACCAGACAATACACAAGTTATGATCCTTTTATCATTGCCTAAAATGCTAAGTAAGTCTATTATACTCCATATCCATTGCATAGAGATAACACTAATTGGTAGGTTGTTATTAAGACAAAACCTATGGAAGAATATAAATTGAGAATGTATTAGATATGGTGTACCAAAATGATGTTGCACTTGTTCAACAACAAGTTGAGTTGGAAATCACACTAGAACGTCCTCAACACATACTAGAAGAGGTTTTTGATGATGACCTTGTAATGCCAAATATTGAGGAAGAAGTAAATGAGGAATATGAATCATTTGAGGAGGAGGAATGAGAGGACAATGAATATGAAACAACTGAGGAGGAGGAATGGGAGGATGATGAAAATGAAACAAGCGAGGAGGAATAGAGTGATACATTATAGCTAGTATGTATGTTATTTATTTTGCTAACATTAAATTTATTTAATTTTTTTATATATCATATTATTACTTTATATACAGATGTCATCTGGTGGTGATGGTGATATACCTCGAGATCATCTTGGGTAAGCAATTATAGTAGGAGCAGGAAGAAAAATTCTAGTAGGACACCTATTGATCCTGAGGATATCCCATGACATATTTACTTAGCCCCGAATCTCCAACGCCACACAGCTACTACTCCTACCATTCAGGTTGTGTCATTTGGGACTATGGATCCTTTGACTTACCATAATCAGTTTCGGAGACCATGCACGCCTTCTTCTTCGTCATAGACTAGGTTCACTTCTTATGACTATACCACCAAGCTACCCACAGTGACTATTCCATGAACCCACAGATTATCATCTTCGGGTACATCATCTCTCAGTGTTTAGTCTCCCTCATCTCAATCTCCTCACCTATCATCCCTGAGACTTAAAGATTCTAGTGTTGAGGCTGTCACTCCTCCATTGACTTAACATAATGTGCATCCTTCAGTGTTAGCTTCACTTGCTTTTGGTGCTACACATGAGGTAGCACAAGATGTCACTTAGTTAGCTCCTGCCCAACGGGACAGAATTGGGAGAGTTACGATAGAGCGCGATGAAACCTCGTAAGTTTTGTTCTTTTATTTATTTATTTATTGCTAAATTACTAAAATATTCATGAACTAATATGTTTATTATATGTCTTGCAGGTGACATCCATCGAAGAATGCTTCTAGGGCTCTACAGGACAGTGTTACGAGGCTATTTAATGAGCCCTATCACGCTTGAGGAGAGATTTAAAATAGATTGTTTTAGGTGATGTTTAATGAGTTTAAGGTATATATGTTTACATGTTTATTTTAAGTTAAGTTTAATACTTATAGTATACTTTATCTAACTAATTCTTTAACACTTTTCTTTTTATTTTTTCATACATTATGTACTTGGGAGGAAAAGTACAATATGGCCACTGTGACCACTTCTGAGAGAAAAGCGAGCGCCAGACTATCTAGCTGGCTCAAAAAAGCTCGGTATGATGGAAAACCTTCAGGTTGGTTGCAACCTCATTTATATGAAGAGATGCATCGATATTGGGACTCCGACAAATTCAAAGCTTTGTCTGAGTAAGCCAAAAAGGTTAGAGGTAATTTGAAGGGTGGCTCGTTGCACACCAGAGGTTCAAAGAGTATTGGGACTATTTCGAGGGAGATGATAAGATTTTTAAATTCAAAATTTAAATTCATAATTTTAAATACATTATTTGATTAAATATTATTTTATTAATTATATTATTAATTATTTATAAGAGAAAGCATTGGGACGTGTTTCATTTTGGCATGAGATTTTTACGAAGGCATTGGGACGTGTTCCATTTCGGCATGAGATTTTTAAGAAGACTCATGTCATAAAGAAGGACGATGAATCGGAGTCGGACGTGTGTGTGGAAGAAAGGAATGAACGAGCCTACGTAAGTTTCTTAAAATAACTTGTATATATATATATATATATATATGTAAAATATTCTTTATTCTAACTTTTATATTTAATATATATATACACACACACTAAGTACTGATTCTAACTCTGAATTATTTTTATAAAATGCAGCAAGACTACAAGCAGTATGTTCGTGAGCTTGGAGATGATTTCCAACTTATGCCTGAACAGTCCACTCAAATTTGGACTGAAAACGTAGTTGGCGAGAGCCATAAATTTCGTATCTATGGGATGGGCTCTAGAAATGACATACGATAACTCCAATCAAGTTTAGAAGGTATTGGATCGTTGAGTCAGGTCAAGGCCCTTGATTAGGTTCAGATGGATGACATGTATCAGAAAATAGCAGAACTTACAAGCGCATTGACAACATTTGAGTAAAGGAAGGCTGAGGAGCAAAAGGTTATGAGTGAAGAAGTTACACAAATCAGAGAACAAGTGTTCAACCTCGACCGTCGACCTTCACCGCAGCCTTCCACTCTCGATGAATCTAACGAGAGTGATGAATTTGTTGAAAATAGTCCTTAGGTTCCCTTTTATTTCAATTTTAGACAATTCAAAATATTTTGATAAACTTTGAAATAATTTAAAATAATTTAAAATATTGTAAATTATGAATTTTATTCATTTTGAATGTTTAATTATGATTGTTATTACATATTTTGTAAGTTATAATTATTGTTGCTTGTGTTGGATTGGTTTTATTGAAAGAAATTGAATTGGATTTTTAATGGCAGGTGGGCAGTAGAAACTGTAGGTTTCTGCTTTCAAAACAATTACTGAAAAAATGACAGATACGGTCCCAAAGTATGTCGCTTTTTTATAATTTTTTTATAAAATTTTTAGAAAAGCAACATACAGGGACCCTAAGTCCGCGCTTTTTGAATTTTTTTAAAATAATTTTTTCAAAAAAGCGACTGACACGAACTCTATGTCCGTCACTTTTCTAAATTCTTTTAAATAATTTTTTTAGAAAAGTGACTGATAGGAATCCTATGTCCGTCGCTTTTTAAAAAATATATATTATAATATGTTAGCAAATTGCGATGTCATCCATCACAAATTTTAATTAATTAAATTAATTTAATTATTGCAATGTAGTCCATCGCAACTTATTAAATTTTAAAAAAATTAAAAGAAGGGGTGATGGATTGCATCGCAAATAAGTCACACAGTCTATCACTTTTTTAAAAGTATTGACCAAAAAAGCGATGGAGTGGACTGTGTAGCTTTTTCATCAATTTTGACGAAAAAAGCGATGCAATCCATCACTTTTCATCTATATTTTAGTAGTGTGTATTGGTGTAATGGCATGAAAAAAGACATACACAAATTTGTACCTGAGTGCCCTAATTGCCAACAGGCGAAGGTAGAACATGAAAGGCTCGATGTACTGACCCAAGATATTGAGATTTCTACTTTGAAGTGAAAAAATGTGAATATGAATTTTGTGACAGGTTTGCCTCATACCCAAAAGTAATATGACTCTATTTGGGTTGTTGTGGATAGGATGACCAATTCGGCTATTTTTCTACTGGTAAAGATTACTTTTAATGTCGAGGATTATGCCAAGTTATATATATGGGAGTTGGTTAGATTGCATGGTGTTCTATTGTCTATTATATCAGATTGTGGCGCTCAATTCACTTCTCACTTATAGAAGTCGTTTCAGAAAGGGCTTGGTACTAAGATTAAGTTGAGAATTGTTTTTTCATCCCCAAACCAATGTACAAGCCGAGAGAATAATTCAAACTTTGGAAGACATGTTGGGGGCTTACGTGTTGGAGTTCAAAGACAATTAGGATGATTATCTATCGCTTATTGAGATTTCTTACAACAACAGTTATGATTCTAGCATCGGGATGGCTCCATTTGAGGCCTTGTATAGGAGAAGATATAGATCCCTGGTAAGATGATTTGAAATAGGTGAATATGCAATTGATTGGCCCAAATTTGGTGTTAGAGGCTTTGGAGAAGGTGAAACTAATTCGAGAAAGATTGAAAATAGCTCAAAGTCATCAAAATTCCTATCCGGATATTAGGAGAAGAGACCATGAATTTCATGTCGGTGTGTGAGTGTATGTGAAGGTTTCACCCATGAAGGGTGTGATGCATTTTGGTAAAAAGAGCAAGTTGAGCCCCTAATTTGTAGGCCCTTATGAGACTGTTGAACAGATTAGCAATGTGGCTTATAGATTAGATTTGTCTTTAGATAAAAGTTCCATTCATTCGATGTTCCATGTGTCCCTATTGAGGAAGTTGATTGGTAATCCAAGTGCAATTGTTCATTTAGAAGGTGTTAATATTGAGGAGAACTTGACATATGAACATGTGTCGATTGAGATCTTGGATAGGCAAGTGAAGAGGCTTCATAACAAGGAAATTGCATAGGTTAAAGTCTTTTGGAGGAACCACCATGCCGAGAGTACTACATGGGAATCAAAATTGAATATGATAAAGTGATACCCTTATCTATTCCAATCTACTCAAGCCTGAGGTACTAGGTTATTCATACTTAAATGGTCTGAATTCTTCATGCCTTCATATCATGACATGCATACATGTTCACAAAATTGATTTGAATGATGTTTTTAGCATGGATTTAATGATTTCATGATTTTAAATGTTAAGTTTGCAGTATGTACTCATGTTGGGTTATTTCATGTTCAATTCAGGTCATGTTCAATATCATTCAAGGACGAATGATCTCAAGGGAGATATGATGCAAGGACCCAGACTTTGAAAGGCCTTAACGACGCTTAAAAATGAAGTCCCTTGTGTTTTTGCCAGGGTTCCCTTTCAAGGGACCCTTCACGAGCCGTGGAAGGGTCCACGATCAATGAAAGTGTCCGTAAAGGGACCCTTGGCTATTTCCAAACTACTTGATTTTGGGGGGAGGATGCCAAGTGAAGTTTTCCCACCATGGAGCACACCACAACTCGTGGTGAGCACCACGAATCGTGGTGTGGCTTGTGGAGGGTCACCTCACCTTGGCAAGCCCCATTTAGAGAAGGAGGCAGGTTCACGAGAGGGCCACCACAAACCGTAAAGCCTTCCGTGGTGTAACCTAGTTTAATTTTTGAACTCATTTCTTATGGGCTTTTTGATAATTTCCCCCAAACCCAAGTGTATTTTGGACTTTTATTCAGTCCTAAATCAGCTCGTATTTTATTTCTAACACTTCACTCAAGCCTAATACTTAGTCTCTCAAAAACTAAAACCAAAGCCACTCTTCAAATCTCATTTTCAAGGATTCAATTAGGGTTTCAAGTTCAAGTTGAATTCATCTTAAACTCCTCAATCTAGGCTAGGTATGTGTGGATTTATCCTTGGTTTCAATTCAACCTTGGAGCCCAAAATATCTTTCATTTCTTTCATGAACTTTAAGTATGATCTAAGTATGCTTTTCATATTTTGACTTCAAATTGATGGAATTATGATATGGGCCATTACTAAATGATGATTTAAGCATGAATTAAGTCTCATTCCAATGGATTATATGGTTTCCATGAATTATGAACTTGCATGTTCCTTTTGAACTATGATTTCATGTATGGGTAATCTTAATTATGATTCAAATATTTATCTCTTCATGGATTATGCATGTTTCTATCTTATTATCATGTTTTAAGTATAAATTTCATGTACCAATATTTTACTCTCACTTCTCACATCATGAGCATGCATGAATAAGACTTTTTATAAGGATTTGACATGGGTTTGGTTACCAATAATGATTATGAACATGATTTCAAGGCAATCACCATTATGACATGATTATGATCACTATGATGTTTATGATTTAGCTTTAAGGACTTAACAGTGTGCATACACTATCATGTACAAGTTATGAACAAGATATTCCTATGCATATAAGCACGTTTTGAACTACGATTTGGCTTCTTAGACCAAGTATGCATCATGTTAACTATGAAATGACTTATTAAATCTTATGAAAAGTATTACCTTATGCATTTATATATAGATATACTATGTATTCCGTGGATGATGACTTGTACCAAATAGTTACTCTTGCACTCACTATGTGAGGTTATATGGTTACTCTTGGACTCACTATGTGAGGTTATGTGGTTACTTTTGGACTCACTAGTGAGTATATGTGGTTACTCTTGGACTCACTATGTGAGTTTATATTGGTTACTCTTGGACTCATTATATGAGGTTATGAAATGGCTACTTGAGGACCCACTATGTGGAGTTATGTTTCATCTTATGTTGGATACAGTTATCTCAACATATGTTTATGTATTATGGTATTCATGCATCATGGTATCTTATGACATCTTGCTATGACTATCTCTTCTATACATACATATAGCTTTGTTCATCTAACATTTAAAAGTAGGTTTTGACATGATCACATTGCATTGCATGCCCGCATAATTAGTACATTCATACGTACTAATGCATACTCTATGTCTGCATTATATTACAATGCAAGTGCAGGTGATCCTATCATCCATCCCCGTGGCTAGATATAGATACTTTGACGATCTGAATTTTGTGAGTTCTCATGTTTCGAGGACAGGACCTTCTATCTTACCTTTCATGTTAATTATGTACTAGAGATAGTTATTTCTTTATGTTCAGGGTGAGCTAGGGTCTGTCTGAGCTCCCATCTTATGTCATAAGTTAGAGGTATTTATTGAACCTATGTGTGTATTTCAATTTTTAGATTTGTATACTCTTATGCTATGACACTCCTTATGTATTTGATTAAGATAAGTGTATGCTTCCACTTATGTATTCTTCTTGATCTATTTTAAATTCTTGATTGAATGCTAATGGGTTAGTTTGAGGCTTCTTTGAGAATCTCATTCACTGTGTTATGGCTAGGCCTTAGGATGGGGTCATGACAATTATAATAAACAACAAACCCATCGGTATCTTCCAGCAAAGTCAAGATTGGAACAGAAGTCAACCGATTTTTCAAGGTTTGGAAACTCTTCTCATACTCATCCGTCCACACAAACTTTTCTTTCTTTTGAGTCAACCTAGTTAATTTTGAAGAAATAGAGGAGAACCCTTCAACAAACCTCCTATAGTACCCAGCTAGACCCAAGAAGCTCCAAATGTCCGAAGGAGTCAATGGTCTAGGTCAATTCTTCACCACTTCTGTCTTCTTAGGGCCAACTTTAATTCTATCACCCGACACCACTTGTCGAAGGAATTCCACTTCTTTCAACAAAAACTCACATTGTCAAACTTAGAAAATAATATTTCCTCCCTCAAGGTTTGCAACACCACCCTCAACTGCTTCATATTCTCCTCTTCACTCCAAAAATAGATCAAAATATCATCAATGAATACCACAACAAACATACCAAGGTAGGAATTGAACAACCTATTCATGAGATCCACAAAAATCATTGGTGAATTAGTCAAACCAAATGAGATGACCACAAACTCAAAGTGTAATGACATCGAAGGTCATTTTTTATATTTTCGACCAAATTACTATTTTGCCCTTCTTGATAGCTTCCTTGAGTCATTTTTGGTCAAGTCCAAAACTCAAATTTTGAAAATCTTGTAAAAAGTTATTTTGCAAAAGAAAGAGTTTTAAAAGACTTAAAATTAGAAATTTTGAGTTTTGAGGTCATTTTGAGTTTCGTGCGTTAGAATTCAATTCTATCGATTCCATCAGCTTTGAAATGTCGAACTTGGTCTAGGAGAACTTGCAAAACTGAATTCAGAGTTAAAAAAAAGATTTTAGACCTAAAGTTGTATTTTTAGTTCATTTTGGATTATAAGTTTGACTTTGGTCAACATTCGGAGTTCTGAGGCTTGGATTGAAATTATGTCAGTTCTAGTGATTTTGAGTGGTGAAACTAATACTATAAATGGCTTCATTGTAATTTTTAGAGCTTCCGATAATATTTTGAGTTTTTGAGTCTTGAAACTAGTTTAAATGATCTTTCTCGGGTTTTGGGCCAAAGAGGTTCCAAATTCTAATTCTGACAGTTCCATTGAGTTTGGACTATTGGTTTTAGTAGGGTTCCATATTTGATTTGTGTTCACGGGGTTCTGAACGAATCTCGAGGGTCCTTTTCATGTTTTTTTATGTGTTGTGTGTGCTGGTGTGAACTGGTTTCTGGTGGATCCAGGTTTATGCCCCGTGTCCGCACCTCCACATCCGCGTTCACGGAGGTCAAATTAATTAGACCTCCACGTTCATGGGAGGGAGACCGTGTTCGCGGAGTGTAAGAGAGCCAGACCCCGTCAAGCCTTTGCGTTCATGAAGTGCAGTGGCCTGTTAGCCTCCGCGTTCGCGGATGCTTATCTGCGTTCAAAGAGTGTTATTTACCCCTGTATAGTGAATCATTTTAATGACATGATTAAATCTTTTTCCATCATTTTTAACAATCCAAGCTTCGTTTTAGAGAGAATCTTCAAGGTTTTTAAGGCAAATTAATTAGGTAACTATTTTCTAACCTATTTCTTCTATTTCCATTGATTAAATATTATTTTTAACTTATAATATGAAATTTTAATGGTAGAATTTGGGGATTTTTTGGTCTTTAATTTTTAAACGTTAATTGATGATTTCTTCCTCATCTTAACTCCATTTTCGAAATGATTTCCATCATTGGAATCCTTATCATTTGAGAAATATTTTCATGCATTAATTTATAGATTTTTGTTACTTTTTTGGCATGGAATTTTTTACTATGTTACCTTTTTACTCGGAATTGATCTATTTTAATGTTATTAGATTCGTTATGTGATTGTGATGCTATATTTGAATAGATTTTGGTGATTTGGAGTATCGTAGAAAAAGGAAGGCATTGGATTTGACTTGATTCAAGATTTTATCTATGGTAAGTGAACTTCTAATTTTTTGTTAAGTATGATTAAACCTTGTATGCTTCTATATTTGTGGAACTGAATGTTTGATGTCACAAATTGGGGATAGAGTTGTACCATTGTAGGCTTTAATTGTTGAGTTCGGATTGAGCATGTATGGGTGTTGTGAACTCTTATACTTGTGCCTTTATTGTGAAAATAGTACACTATTTGTTGTTGATCTTAAGATTTTGATGAGGTTGATAGTATATTGTGAATACTTGTGCACTTGAAGAATTATTTGATTTATATTGTTAAAATGTATAATACATATGGACATCTTGTATACTCTATTTCCATGAACATGACTATTGTGTCATTATTATGTTCTTTCTTGATGATCCATTGATAATGAAAAGCCGAAGGAAAATTATTTCGGCTAGTGAATAAGAAAAGAAAGAAAGAAATGAAAAGCCAAAGGGAAATGGTCCGGCTAGTGAAAAATAAAATAAAGAAAAAAATGAAAAGTCGAAAGGAGATGGTTCTGGCTAGTGAAAAAGAAAAGTGAAAAAGAAAAGAAAGAAAAGAAATGAAAAGCTGAAGGAAAATGATTTTGGTTAGATATGAAAGTTATTGCCAAAGAGAAATGGTTCTGGTGGATAAATGGCCCATGTATGGCCCCCATGGTTTCGATGGATCCATGGTCCATGTGTGCACCCCATGGGTTTCGTTCTAACATGATCAGTGGATGTGTATTGTTGGAAAAACATGCATCATAATTATTTGACATTGTGACGCATTATTCATATCCCATGGCATTCACTTCTTCTCATATCACTCCTTATTTGATATTATTATGTGATTGTCTTTTAAGACTGAACATCTATTG
Source organism: Solanum aculeatissimum (assembly GCA_038996855.1). Classification (NCBI taxonomy): domain Eukaryota; kingdom Viridiplantae; phylum Streptophyta; class Magnoliopsida; order Solanales; family Solanaceae; genus Solanum; species Solanum aculeatissimum. The sequence continues at coordinate 2,847 of JBCEWC010008643.1, read as the reverse complement.
TACCTCTTGACTTATGTATCGGTCATATATTCTGAGATGTGATACCATATGATGAGACTATACTATATCCTCGTGAATTATTATATCATGTATATATATTATGCTGGGAATCTTTTGAGTGTAGATTTGTAGTTCGATGGCATGTGGTTGGGAGATAAAAAATTATTTGTGTTCTTCATTGCTTTACTTTAGGTTAGTTCCATTTTGTTGAGTACCTTGTTGTTTGGTGATCACCCCTTGCTATATTTTTGTAGGTTGTGAGACCAATCCTCCTTACTACATTCTTCCTCCTTACAGGATCAAGCTTCAGGATAACTTGTGACGTAGTTATTTATGTCTTTAGTAAGCCTTCAAGAATTTCACATTATATTTTTGCTCTATTTGAGAACTAGATATTGAGACTTGTATTTTATTGAACATTCTGTATTTTAGAGGCTTGTACATGTGACACCAATCTGGGATGGTTGTAGTTTGATTTCTTCTGCTTATCTATTTCAGTAGACTATTTATCTTCCATTTTTATTATTATTGTTAAGCTGTTTAGGTTTGGGTTGACTCGCCTTGGTGGGTTTGGTGAGTACCATCACACCTGGATTTCGAATCGTGACACAAAGTGTCCATACCTTGTTTAGAAAGTCATTTTGGGAATATCACACTCCCTCATCCTTAGTTGATGATACTTGAACCATAAGTCAATCTTGGAGAAGTGTTTGGCTCCTTGCATTTAATCAAACAAGTCATCTATCCTTGGAAGTGGGTATTTGTTCTTGTCAGTAACCTTGTTGAGTTGTCGATAGTCTATACACATTCGGAGTGACCCGTCTTTCTTCCTTTCAAATAATATCAGAGTACCCCACGGAGACCTACTTGGCCTAATGAAATCCTTGTCCAACAAATTCTTCAATTGTTTCTTTAGTTCTTCTAACTTCACCGAGTCATTCGGTAGGGAAGAATGGAGATAGGTTGTGTATCCAAAGGTCTATATCAAAATCTATTTTCCTTCTAGGAGAAACACAGAAAACCTCTTAGGGAAAGACATCGGGAAACTCATTTACAATGGGGACCGACTTAAGAGATGAACTTTGGAAGTGACATCCCTAACCTTTACTAGGTGATAAATACACTTCTTGAAATTACGGGCTTTGAGATAGAAAAAAAACTAGCCTTGTATGAAGAACTACTGCCCTTCCACTCAAGAATGGACTCATTGGAAAATTGGAATTTGACTCTGCGAGTGTGATAATCTATAGAAGCATAGGAAGCATGCAACCTATCCAACCCAATTATGATATCAAAATCAACCATGGAAACCTCTACTAAATCACAAGGGACAACCTCATACAAAATAGATACGGGACAACCCCCTATAGACTCTTTTTTCAATAACCAACTCACCTACGAGAGTACAAACTTAAAAAGGTTCAACTAAGACCTCGGGACATGAATTGAATCTATTTGCAAGAAATGGGATTACAAAAGACGAATTAGCTCCCGAATCTAATAATGAACATGCATCAAAATCATAAACTTTCAATATACCATAACCACATCTATAGTCTCTTTGACCTCGTCCAGGCATACAAAATGTAGAACCTATTGGCCCTTGAAGAACCTTGAGCCTGTCCACCTTGGCCTTGGGGCCTATCACCACCACTCTTACACCCTTTGGCATGATGTTTGGGCTTGCCACATTTGAAACATGTATTGGAGCTGGCTAAACACTCCCCTTTGTGGGGCCTCCCATACTTAGCACAATTTGGAGAAGCTTGTGCACTCAATCCTCCTTGTGGCTTGGGGTTGGACCCCTTGTATTTGTTGAACCTAGGAGAAGAGTATTGGTTGACTCTTGCCTCATTTGCTTTTGGTCACCTTGAAACTTGTCATGGCCACCAACCCTTTGGTTGGAGAATCCACCACCTTCGACCTGATCCCTCTGGGACTCCCTAGCACGCTCCCTCAATTTCTCCTCCTCAATTTTCTCCCATACGTCATTACATGGGAGATTTCAATTTCCTTCACAAGCATGAAAATTTTGCTCTCCTTAGATACCAACTAGGACTTCTCAGAGATAAATGTGCTTATTCTAGCCCTCGGGTTTGCCACCATGAATGGTGCATATTTGGAGAGTTTGGTGAACTTGAGAGAGTATTCCATCACACCCATATGGCCATGCTTCAAATTGATAAAATCTTGTTCTTTTGCTTCCCTTAGCTCCAATGGGAAAAATCGATCCAAGAATGCATATTTGAACTCTTCCCATTCCACTTGGCCCGCTCCTTCAATTCTCTTCTCGATCCATTGGTCATAGCAAACTTTAGCCACACCTTTTAGTTGATAGACCACTAGCTCGACCTTTTCTTCCGATGGCACCCCCATAACAGGCACGATCATATATGCCTCATCAATGAATTCCATCGAGTCCTCTTCAACTTTTGAACAATGATACTCTGGCAACCCATCATAGCATCATTACTCACATCATCGGTTTGGAAGCGCGGAAAAGTAAACACATAACACATAGTTCTAGGAGAAACGGGGCTTTGGACTCAAGCTATTGGGATGTTATCGGGAATGGGATGAGCATGAATCACATAGCATATAACAAGTATTTCTAAGGGGCGGGTAAGTAGGACTCAAGCTATGAGGGCATAATGGATTAGGGGACTTTCCACATAAGCATATTCCCAACATACACAAACCCATAAGCATAATCATAAGCATAATCGAACATCATTTTCATAACAAATCCCAATAGTCATAATATCCTAACAAAGCATAATACAACGTGCAAGAGTTTAGTGTGTCCAACATAGCCTCTACATAAGAAAGAGTGGGGCCTCAACATAG